>SKCR01050475.1:0-38263 GCA_019454045.1 Zanthoxylum bungeanum
TCTTCAAGGTGAAATCACGAAGGTTGAAAAGTTAGGAAGGGTTTAGGCTTTGAGATATTATGTTTTCAACACTTAGGGAATGTAGCTATAATGTGTTTATATATGTATGGCAAAATAAAAGGTTTTCTGAGTGCAAAATAGTCTTAAAAAGCGTCCAAATTAGGTCACGTACGCACGGGCGTTCGAACGCCACTCGAACGCGTGCTCTCTGGAAGGTTTCGTTCGAGCGTATACTCGAATGCTCCACGAACGCAAACTCACTGGAAGGTTTTGTTCGAACGCACTGATGAACGCACTACGCACGGGAACCTTCTGCCAAGTTTCGTTCGAACCCAAACACGAACGTGACAGTAATGCCACTCGTTCGAACGTTTCAACGAACACATGTCTGATCTTCATGCACAACTTTGCTAAATTGCAGTCCAATTGCTCCAAGTTCTTCAAGACTTATTACAACTCAATTGAATTTGTTTTGTTACGGATATTGCCAACAAATATGGAACTAACAGTTACAAATCTATTAATCGAACTGTTCCAAAACCGAATCAAAATTAACAAAAATCGAACCGAACTCAAAAGTAAATGTTAGTATTATCTATGGCTTCTTTACATACAAGAATATTCACAAATTCTATATTGAAATTATAGTACATATCATAATAAAATTATTATGTTCTCGTACTTTTCTTCCTTTAACAAATATAAATTTAAGTCAAGATGTTTAAATTAATAAAAGATATAGAAGTGATTAATCCATACAATTTCATATATACGTATAATTGTACATACATGATTTTTTTACAAATAAATGATGACATTTCAAAACGGCACATTGGATATTATTAATATATAGTGTGTTACTTTATTGTTTGATATATAGGCAAATGTAATATCGAAACATAGCTAAATTGAATTAAATTATCAAATTGAACCAAACCGAACTGAAATTTGACAAAAATCGAATAATTCCAAACTTTCAAAATGAATGGTTTGAAAATTGAACCCAAATTTAAAAAAAAAATCAAACCGTTCTTGCTAAATTGGTACGCACATTAGGGTTTATTTATTTATTTGGACAATGAATATCCATATATTGGTTTGTGTCTATCACACAAGGTGGCTGATGGGTTTGTCATTTTAACCTTCATTCAAGGATGGGCTAATGCCTGCCGTTTTGGGATAAATGAAGTTATAAACTCTAGTTTCCAAATTTTAGTGTATAATATGACAGGTATATGACCCATTTTAAAAACTCGCATAAACTCATAAAATTCAAGATGGTGGACTTGCGATAACAAATCTTAAAGCAAAGGCCATAGCTGAAGTTTCTCGCGTGGTGGTAGTGACAACGCTCATAGCCTCATATTGAAGGCTCGGATAGCTGTGGCTGAGGCGAAAATCGGGCAGTTGAGGCCTTCTTTACTAACCCTACCTAGCATATAATTTTCGTGCAAAAACTGCTCTAAAAATACAGGATTGTTTGACTAAATTGTTGAGGATATTTTGACCTTCACTTCCAATAAAGTTTTGTTTGAATCAGGTATCTACATGCATATGAAAACATGCATAATCAAATTCCTATTGATAGAGACCAAAACAGTTATATAATCAAATTCCTATTGCCGAATTCTGAAAATACAGTTTGCTCATCTTAATTTACATATTATGCAGCACAAAACAGTTATATAGCAACTCTACAAATTTCTCCCCTCTCAATCTACATGCATAATCAATCTTGCTAGAAACTCAAATTCCTATTGCTGTCATCTTTTAGCAAAATGAAAACATGTCTTGACTAAATACAACCAGACTATAGATTATGAGTTCTGATAGAAACCAAAGAACAGATATGCAATCAACAATCTAAAAGGTCGCTACAGACCATTAGCAGATGCTTCACCAGCACAAGTAAGGTGACAACAAAGTGCAAGAAGATTACATTTTTTAAAAAATTAAAGGACAGTTGCACTACAATAAATTCATACACAGAGAACTATTTACCTAAAGAGATGAACAAAATCATCATTTTCCCCTATTGTTACTTTTTTAAGCACTCAAAACCTCAGGAAATACAGTATACAATTTTCAAGTGTACAACCACAGGATCGCACAGGATAAATAACCAATCAGTTGCAAGTATAAAGAGATAATATAAATTACTAAGACGTAAATAGATAAATTTCTCTTTCCCTGAAAAAACACGTTCGGATGAATGCCTATCTAGAAAGGATTACAGGAAGAGTATAATGGTGTCCTTCATCCATTTACCTCTTTTATCTGTTTCCTTTACCTGTCCTGTATTTTATATCTCTTTGCCAAGACGAGAATTTCCATTACATTTGATTTTCTAAGAAATGTAGCAATTAGAAGACATTCAAACTTTATATTCCTAACCAAAGCTAACAAAATTCATTGTAGGTATGAAATTTAAAAATGAACTATATGAGACAGATCTCATTAAAACTACAGTGAACCATTCTATAGCCCAACATGAATCACCTATGATGAAGCATAAGAATGTCATCAAGGTTGCTAGTTATAAACTCGGTTGAATCAGTCCCATGCATAATTGATTAGTTATCCATAAGATAATAAAATAGCAACCATATTATACATTGTTAGTTTCTAAGAGAAACAGAGAACAGAAGTGCAATCAACAATCTAAATGGTCACTACAGACCATGAGCAGATGTTTTATCCTAGCAAGTAAGGTGACAGAACAAAGTGCAAGAAGTTTCCATTTCCTTATAACTAAAGCACAGTTGCACTACAATAAATACACAAGTCTAGAACTATTTATATACCTAAAGAGATTAACAAAATCATCATTTTCCCCTACTGTTACTTTTTTAAGCACTCAAACCCTCAGGAAATACAGTATACAAGTTTCTATGTGGACAACCTTAGGATCACACAGGATAAATAATCAATCACTCGCAAGCATAAAGAGAAGAGATAAATTATTAACCCTACGGGTTCATTTGGTATAGCTTTTCAAATAGAGCTTTTTCAAGTAGAGCTTTTATTAATAGAACTTTTAGAAGTAGAGCTTTTGATAAAAAAATTTATGTGTTTGGTTGTGAGTGAGAGCTTTTATTAAACATTATAAAATTATTTTATTGGACAAGTTTTTTAAAGTTGTGTTATGAAAGAAATTAAATAATGTTAAATTAAATAATGGTATTATAAACCATTTAAATCTTTAAAAAAGCTTTCAAAGCTCTACTTCCAAAAGCCCAAATTTTGAGCTTTTGTTAGTAGAGGCAAAATAAATTTTTTAATCCTCAAAAACTTTAGCTTTTGGAAGTAGAAGCAAAATAATTTTTTTAATCCTCAAAAACTTTCCTTAAAATACAACCAAACATTACTAAAAATTTTGAAAAGAGTTTTTGGGATTAAAAAAAAAACTTAACCTCTATTAGAAGCCATACCAAACAAGCACATAGATAGATTCTAAATTTCTCTTTCCTTGAAAAAACACGTCCTAATGAATGCCTATCTAGAAAGGTATTACAGGAATAATATAATGGTGGCATTCTTCTATTTACCTCTTTTATCTGTTTCCTTTGCATGTCCTTTATTTTATTACTATTTTCCCAAGACAAGAATTTCCATGTCATTTGATTTTCTAAGAAATGTAGCAATCAGATGCCATTCAAACTTTATATTCCTAGCCAAAGCTTTAACACAAATTTCATTAAAGGTATGAAATGGACAAAATGAACTATATGTGACAGATATCAGTCCCAGCCCACGCATAACTGAGAAGTTATTGACAAGACAATAATATTAACAAAAAAGGATTCACGATTTTGTTAGTTCAATGAATCAGAGCATTACCTTTTTACAGGGCCGCAAACTGAAACATATGCATTCACCAAGCCTTTCTCAAATAAGTTCATAAAAGGGTCAAACATATAGCCCAAAAAAAATTATAACATGACTAACAACAGCAATACACAAGCTGAAAACAACTGTAATTTCATAAGTTCACCTCTGGGAAAACCCTCTACGATTTGAAAACGATCCATCTCTCCGACTCTTCTCCATAACCAACGCTTGTTCCCTCTCCTTTTCCTTTTTCTCCCTCCTCAGCCGTTCTTCCCTCAACTCCTGCAGCGTCTTCTTCCCACCCTTTTTTCCTTCCTCGCGCATTTTTGTCGACCCATCATCCGCATCACTATCACCATTCCCATCATAATTGCTCCGCTTTTCAAGGTACCATGGCAACTTAACTCCTTTTCCTGCAACACCATAACCCAACCTATACTTCTCATCCTCTGGCATCATAACCTTAGCAGATGCTACCTCCTCTTTCCTCATCTTCTTTCTCTTAAACCCATCTTTCTCAGTACTTCCTTCCTTCTCCACAACTTTAACAGGGTCAAAAATCTTAATCCCCTCAAAAAGATTGATATGATTCGACTTTGATTCTGATTCAACAGTCTCTTTAACAGGGTCTTCGGCAGTCTCGTGGACAGGTTCTGAAGGTTGATTCAATGGAGCCAAGCCACGGGTAGCCCGAAGACGCTCTAAACGGAACTCAGCATCTCGTTTTCTCGCCTGTTCACGGTGGAGTTGCTCTTCTCTTGCCGCAGCTTCTTCGTCTTTTCGAACTTTTTCTCTGTTTTCATAGTTGTACACATTCCACCGCTTTTGAGGAAGAATATTTAAACCACCATGCCCTCCCATACTTAATCTTAATGGGTTTCTTTAAAAACTGAATTAGAATCAAAATTAAAAGTAAGAATTTAATTATTCATGTAATTTAAAACTACCAAGAAATTCATACAATGAAGAATTAGGTTCTCGATACTGTTAATTATATAAGGGCAAAAAAAGGGAGCAAGAATTGAATTTAAACCAAAACAAAACAAGAATATCATATAACATAAGATAAATTATAAGGAAAAAAAAATCACTTACAGGTGACGATGGCAAGAGAATTAGGAGACAGAGATGCTTGTTGCTAGAAGAAGAATATGTTCTTATTTGGGCCCTTTTGAACGAATTGTTGCAAGGGTTGTGATTTGACTATTTTACCCTGCAACATAAAATGTCCACTTTTTTTTTTTTTTTTTTTTTTTTTTTTTTTTCAATAAAATGATTTTCAGTTTTTTATTTTATAAAATCTATATGTATTTTTTCTTTTTGCATCCGAGTATAATTATTCGCTTCAATATCATGTATCATTGTAACATATAATACAAGTATACAACTATTTTTTCAGAGTTTTTTTTTTTTTTTTTTTTATGGCAACTATGCATCTTTGTTATTTTTTTCCCCTTTGCACTCCCCCCACAACATGTCATAAAAGTCCAATAACATTTAGAAATGCTTCAAAAATAATTAACTACTTTTTCTATTTATTTGATTATTATTGTTAACTTTTAGGAAAGTATCAGTAAATAAATTAAATACGACTTAAGATCTCACCTTGAGGTTCTGAATTTGAGTCAAGAGAGTGTGTTTCTTGTAAGAGCCTGAGACAGTGAGGGGTTTTATCTGCTCTGCTTAAGCCCGAAATGAATGGTTTGGCGATGAGGTTTCCAACGATTCCCAAAATAAAAAATTAATTAATTAATAAATTAAATACAAAGAAAAGGAAATACTCAAATAATCTCATGAACCCTAACATAATCATAATTAACTTAAATTTTCATATCTATAAGGGACCTAAACTTATTCTGTTCAAACAATCAACCGTAAGAAGCACAAAATCATCAATATTATATCTCAATGAAGGAAACTAGTAAAATAATTCTGTTGGAACATCCAAACGACAGTCCTTATTAAAATTTGTCACAATGCAAAAGAGGCCTAGACCATGAAACACATTAGGCAAGAAAAATATTATGTAAAACTTCCCGTATTCAGAAATACGAAAATAATAATAACTAAATATCGGACTGCGAGTTGCTCCCGGTTTTTTTTTTTTTTTTTTTTTTTCAATTATTTATTTATTTAAAGAGTGTACATTGATTATTATATTTTATGTTAATATATTCCGGCATGGATTCAGCACTTCTAAGTAGAAGTGCTGAATCCAAGGGGGTCAAGAACCCATATCAGTATTGGGGTTTGATCGGTGAAATCACATACGTAACGCAAGCACATGTATCGTTCAAGTAGTATAAAATGTATCGATCTCATGAGAACTTAATACCTATGCTATTAATTTATGACGCCAAATGTTTATGAGTATCTAACTGATTGGTTGTTAATTGGGTGATGATTTTAAACTAAAGACAAGTAAATAAAACAATGAGAGAGTAAATTTAAGGAAAATTCAAGAAAGTATCCAGGGTTGTGAATTCTTTCAATATCTTTTAAAGATGAAGTGATTATCTCATGTTTGTGCAATATATCGGTTTATTAACCTGGACACGAAAATATGCAAAAGCCTCTGTCGATGGTCAGATGCAAACACCCAAAGTAATCCAATTAATCATATGTCTATATTAACGAAATTACCTGAATTCATGAAGATTAAGTTCCAATTGTGGCTACCCCCGCCCGACATGTATATGTCTATCATGGAAGGAAATCTACCTAAGAGTTGATGAGTGGTAAATCTATCACTATTTCCCACTCATTTAACCTAATATTTTGCATAGTTTCTTGAGTTTTGTGAATATTTTGATGTGTTTTGTGTTATTTTGTAGATAAATAAAGTTTAAGGACATTCTGGAGGTGATTTGGAGCAAAACAGTGAAAATTGGAAAAATGGGCATTTTGGTAATTTTGGCGCGTCGCGACGCCTAACGTGCACCGGGTCATGCTAACGTGCGCCGGATCAACGGGTCAGAATGTGAGAAGTTTGACTTTGCTAACGTCCGCCGTGCCACGTGTCACCATCACAACCGATTTGCTAACGTGCGCCGTGCCACGTGTCATCATCCTACGGTGCCGACAATCACCATTGACACGTGTGCCACGTGTCACTCCACGTCACCACCACATCATCATCCACATCACCAGTTGACCGAGTCAAAATGCCACGTCATCATCAACCAATCACAGCGTGCCACGTGTCGCAATCCTACGGTACCGACAATCCATTTCACCACGTGTCGCCCGTCAGCGCCACGTCAGCATCAATCATTGACTCACTTATACGTATCTGACACGTGGCGGATAAGAATCTGGGCTGACCAATCAGAAGCTGCCACGTGTCACAATAATTGAGTTCCAACCACCTTGTCACGTGTCACCTTATCCAGAATCGCCACGTGTCAGCACCTCAGCATGCCACGACCAAAAGAAGCTGGCGTCGCGACGCCAAAGGCCTTGGCGTCGCGACGCCCAGAGCCCAATGAGGCCTATAAATTGAGCTCGAGATTTCAGTTTCAGTTGTACCATTCTCTCTGAATTCTCTGATGTAAATAGAGAGTTTTCTATCTAGTTTCTTTTAATTTTTAGTTTTGTAATTAATTTTAATTACGTTATGTAATAATAGTAATTTACTTTCTTACTTTTTACAGTTTTTACTATTCACCATGATGAGGTAACTTCCCTCTGCTATGGTGAAAGGTAATTCTTTTACTATTGCTATTTAGATTAATCTCCCTTAAATATAATATATTCACTATTTAAAATTTGACTTAAAAAGGATACTGCCAGATTGGTCGGTTGGTAATTCATTTTAATCTGGTTTAAACCTGACTAATCAAGGATACCGCCAGATTGGTCGGTTGGTAATTAAATTTTCTTACCGCCTATATGGCAGGTTTATTTTGGTTTTGCCTTTATGGCTGGTTGGACTTAATTTGACTTAATCAGGTTACCGCCTATATGGCTGGTTGGTAAAATAATCACAAGTTTATATATTATATTGTGGGATATATCTAAATTAGTAGTAGTAAAAGTTGATCCTTTTACCTTAGCATTTTATTTTATTACAATTTACTTTTCAGCTTTTACTTTTCAGCATTTTTATTTTATGTCTTTTATTTTCAAGTTTTTACTAGCCCTACTTATGTGTTGTAACTAAATTAGTTATCTGGGGTTGTGATGACTTTTAATATCACCGTTTATAAGGGGTTAGATTATAGTTTGAGTAATATAACGATTTATTTATTGAGTCTTAATCTTAATGCTTTTTATTAACTGGCCACTAATAAAATTGACTAGGTAAACTTAAAATGAACTAGACATAGGGATTTTACGTTTAAGACCTTAGACACAATAGCCCACGATCTTCCTTGAGGATAGACAACCCTTTAATAGATTTCCTTACAGGATAGACATATACCTTTCGGGCGGGGTAGCCATAATTGGAACTTAATCTTAATGAATCCAGATAATTTGGTTGACATAGATATATGGTTCAATTGGGTTAAACTGGGTATTTGCGTCTGACCACCGACAAAGGCTTTCGCATAATTTAGTGTTCCAGGTTAATAAATCAATATATTACCCAACTTTAAGATAATCACTTCATCTTTTAAAAGATATTAGAAAGAAATCACAACCCTAGATAGTTTTTTATATTGAATTTTCTTAAAACCTACTTTCGACAATTTTATTTACTTGTTTTTAAATTTAGAATCGTCACCATTTCAAATCAATCAAACAACCTGTTAGATACTAGTAATCATTTGACCTCATAAAATTAATAGCTTAGGTATTAAGTCCTCGTGGGATCGATAATTTTTATACTACTTGAACAATACGTACGTTTGCGTTATACGTGTGTGTTTACGCCGGTCAAGTTTTTGGCGCCGTTGCCGGAGACTTATTTATCTTTCACTATTAGTTTTAAGGTTAGATACCTTTACTTGTATCTAATTTTCTTTTTACTTATTATTTTTGTTTTCTTGTGTTTCAGGTTCTCAGAAACTTCATGAGACGAACCAGAAGCTTTGTACTACGACCGCTTGACCCAGAGATTGAAAGAACCATCAGACAGTTGAGAAGGGAACGGCGAGAAGGCCAAGAAGCTTTAGTCAACATGGAACCTGAACCTTTGAACGTTGCACCACCAATTCCCATTCGAGACAGAACCATTCCGGTGGTTGACAGACTCATTTCTTGTATTGTACTTCCTCCCTTACCAACAAATGCGGGTGACATCAAAACATGCATTCAGATGATTCAGCAGTCAGTTCAGTTTGGGGGGAATGCAACTGAAGATCCTAATGCCCACATCAGCAACTTTTTGGAAGTTTGCGGCACTTTCAATTACAACCGAGAAGTTGAAGAAGCAATGAGACTGCGTATTTTCCCATACTCCTTGAAAGACAAAGCTAAAATCTTGGCTACATTCACTACCAGCAGGTTCCATCACAACTTGGAACACTTTAGCCACCAAATTTCTTGCAAAGTACTTTCACCAGCCAGAACTGGAAAGCTGAGGAATGACATCACATCCTTTGTGCAACAAGACTCAAAAACTCTCTACGAAGCTTGGGAAAGGTACAAAGATTTGCTTCGGAAATGTCCTCAAGTCCAAACATTCTATAATGGACTTTCTGGAATAATGAGAACCACAATTGATGCTGCTGTTGGAGGAGCTTTGATGGCAAAAGGAGAAGATCAAGCCTGAGACATAATCGAAGAAATGGCCAACAAAAATTCCTTGTGGCCAACAGAAAGGAGCATGATCCAAAGAATTGCAGGAATTTATGAAAGTGGAGCCAATACAGCAGTCAATGCCAAGCTGGATCAGATATGCAAATTCATGGAGACTCTCGGCATGCAAAGCAACATTGGATCCACAAGTTCACCATATGGAGGAGCACCAGAACTAAACCAACTTGAAGAGACGGTGAATTATGTCAACAATTTCAACAGACAGGGGAACAATCCATACTCCAACACCTACAACCCAGGGTGGAGGAATCATCCTAATTTTTCATGGAGCAACAATTCAGGGCAAAAGAACTATCCACCACCTGGATTCCAGCAACAGAACAAAAACCAGGAGTTTGAAAAAGAACCAGAAATGAAAGAATGGATTGCAGAGATGTTCAAAAAGCAACAAGCAGCATATGATGCTATATTTCAAAGCCAATCTGCTTCTATCAAAGCACTGGAGAATCAAATCGGACAACTGGCCAATGCTCAGAGTTACAGACTGCCAGGTAATCTTCCTAGCAACACAGAACCAAATCCAAGGAACCGAGGGAATGAGCAATGTCAAGCCATTACCTTAAAAAGTGGTACCGAGATCAACAAAGATGTTGGAATCAAGGCAATAATTGAGGAAGTTCCAAAAGATGCAGTTCCACAGATGGAGGAAAAAGAAGCAAAGGAAAAAGAACAGATCATTCCACCTCCACATTTTCCTCAGCGTCTTCAGAGAAAACAAATTGGACAAGCAGTTTGCTCAATTCCTGGAGGTGTTCAAAAAGTTGCACATCAACATCCTTTGCAGAAGCCTTGGAACAAATATCCAGCTATGTTAAATTCATGAAAGATATTCTTTCACGAAAACGAAGATTGGGAGACTACGCGACAGTAGCATTGACGGAATAATGCAGCGCCATCATTCAGAGGAAACTTCCCCCGAAGTTGAAAGATCCTGGCAATTTCACTGTCCCATGCACCATTGGAGAACATTACATCGGTAAGGCTTATGTGATTTAGGAGCCAGTGTTAACTTGATGCCTTTTTCTATTTACAGGAAACTGCATATTGGAGAAGCAATGCCTACCTCAGTTTCATTGCAACTTACTGACCGAACACTCGCATTTCCAAGAGGTGTTATTGAAGATGTGCTGGTCAAAGAGTCGAGAAACTAATTCTCCCAGCAGATTTCATCATCCTTGACATGGAAGAAGACAAACAAATACCTATCATTCTTGGGAAACCATTCTTGGCTACAGGTAAAACTGTGATTGATGTACAAAAAAGAGAATTGACCATGAAAGTGCAGGACCAAGAAGTGACCTTTAATATTTTCAAAGCCATGAAATTCCCGAGTGATGAAAAAGAGGAATAATGTTTCAGAGTTGATGTTGTTGATAGTATCGTTCAAAATACTGAGCCAAATCCCACAGATACACTTGAAGCTTGCATCACCAATATGACTGACAGCGAGCTAGATGCTGAAATCCTGGAATGTATCAACTACCTTGACAAACCATTCCGATTCAAAGCAACACCACCAGTTGAAAGCTTGGAACTGCCAAAGAAAGATCGAATCAAGCATTCGATTGAAGAACCACCACAGCTGGAGCTGAAGTTACTTCTGAGCCATCTCATGTATGCATTTCTTGGAAACTCTTATGAATTACATGTTATTATTTCTTCTTCACTAACATTGGAGCAGGAAGAAAAGCTACTGAGAGTATTACGAGAACACAAAAGAGTCATTGGCTGGACTATAGCAGACATTCTAGGCATTAGTCCATCATTTTGCATGCACAAGATTCTGATGAACGATGAGTACAAACCCACAGTGGAACATAAACAAAGACTCAATCCAATCATGAAGGAAGACGTGAAGAAAGAAATCATCAAATGGTTGGATATTGGCATCATTTACCCCATCTCAGATAGCACTTGGGTGAGTCATATGCAGTGTGTGCCAAAGAAAAGAGGAATTACTATGGTCACCAATGAAAAGAACGAGCTGATTCCAACAAGAACGGTGACTGGATGTAGAGTATGCATGGACTACATGAAGATGAACAAAGCCACGAGAAAAGACCATTTTCCGCTACCATTCATTGACCAGATGTTAGATAGATTGGTGGGACATGAAATCTATTGCTTTCTTGACGGATATTCAGGGTACAATTAGATTTCCATCGCCCCAGAAGATCAGGAGAAAACCACATTTACATGTCCCTATGGTACTTTTGCTTTCCGCAGGATACCATTTGGATTATGTAATGCCCCCGCCACTTTTCAGCGTTGCATGATGGCCATCTTCTCAGACATGCTGGAGCATAGTATGGAGGTTTTCATGGATGAATTTTCTGTGTTTGGAGATTCTTTTGACCATTGTTTGCAAAATTTGGAACATGTGTTACAAAGGTGCGAAGATACAAACCTGGTACTCAACTGGGAGAAATGCCACTTTATGGTGCAGGAAGACATTGTTCTTGGACACTGGATCTCACAAAAGGGTATTGAGGTAGACAAAGCAAAGATTGAAACAATTGAAAAACTACCTCCACCAACATCTGTCAAAGGGATTCGGAGCTTTCTCGGACATGCAAGTTTTTACACAGGAGATTTATCAAAGACTTTTCCAAGATTGCTAAACCTCTGTGCAATCTTCTGGAGAAGGATGTGCCTTTCAACTTCACCAAAGAATGCCGGGAAGCTTTCGAGATCTTAAAACAAAAGCTGGTTTCTGCCCCCATTATTGTAGCACCAGACTGGACCCTTCCATTTGAAGTGATGTGCGATGCTAGTGATTTTGCTGTAGGTGCAGTTTTGGGACAACGTAAAGCAAAAATTTTCCACACCATTTATTATTCCAGCAGAACTCTGAATTAAGCTCAACTCAACTACACAACCATCGAAAAGGAGTTGCTCGCAGTTGTGTACGCTTTTGACAAATTCCGCTCTTATCTGCTGGGTCCCAAAGTGGTGGTCTACACAGATCATTCAGCAATCAAATATCTGATCACGAAGAAAGATGCCAAACCCAGATTGATCCGTTTGATACTTCTTCTACAAGAATTCGATGTGGAGATTCGAGATAGGAAAGAGACAAAAAATCAGGTGGCATATCATCTATCGAGGCTCGAGAATGGAGAAACAGCTGACAAAGATCTGTCAATCAAAGAAGCTTTTCTAGATGAACATCCGTTTGCCATGAAACAGCAAGAAGTCCCTTGGTATGCTGACTATGTCAACTATATTGTGTCAGGAAAATGGCCGTTGGAATGGACAACTCAGCAACGAAGAAATTCTTCAAAAAAGTCAAACACTATGTCTGGGATGAGCCGTACATGTTCAAACGGTGTGCTGATCAATTATTGAGACGATGTGTTCCACAGGAGGAGGTCAACAGTGTTTTGCAGCACTGTCATTCATCACCATACGGCAAACACTTCAGCAGAAATAAAACTGCAGCACAAGTTCTTCAATCAGGTTTGTTATGGCCTACTATTTTTAAAGATACTTATCTTTTTACTTTTCAATGTGACAGGTGCCAGAGAACGGGAAATATTTCCAGGAGAAACGAATGACCGTTGCAAAACATTCTAGAAGTTGAAATATTCGATGTGTGGGGTATAGATTTCATGGGACCGTTTGTTCCATCATTCGGAAACCTGTACATCCTGGTTGCTGTAGATTACGTCTCCAAATGGGTTGAAGCAATTGCATTGCCATCCAATGATTCAAAAGTGGTGATCAAATTCCTGAAAAAGAATATTTTCACTCGGTTCGGAACACCTCGTGCAATCATCAGTGATGGTGGCTCTCATTTCTGCAACAGATACTTCGATGCACTCCTATCCAAATACGGAGTTACTCACAAGGTTGCCACAACTTACCATCCACAGTCAAATGGACAGGTTGAGGTTTCAAACAGGAAAATCAAAAGAATCCTAGAAAGAACCGTTGGATCAACAAGGAGAGACTGGTCAACAAAACTAGATGATGCATTATGGGCCTACCGGACAGCTTACAAGACACCCATTGGTATGTCCCCATATCGATTGGTGTTTGGTAAAGCGTGCCATCTGCCAGTTGAGCTTGAGCACAAGACGTACTGGGCACTGAAGAAGTTGAATTTTGATTCACAAGCTGTAGGAGAGAAAAGACTTCACCAACTCAACGAATTGGAGGAGTTTCGTCTACAGGCTTATGAGAATGCCAGATTATACAAAGAAAAGACCAAAAATGGCATGACCGAAAAATAGTGCACAGACAATTGGAACCAAGGCAAAGGTGTTGTTGTACAACCCGATGTTGAAACTTTTTCCTGGAAAGTTGAAATCTAGGTGGTCATGTCCTTTTTTGATCACTCAGGTTTTACCTTATGGAGTTGTTGAGTTACTGGATCCCAACACCAACAACACATTCAAAGTTAACAGTCAGCGTGTCAAGCACTACTGGGGATAATCATTTGAGCGACAAAAAGAAAGTGTCACACTTTCAGATCCAGCATAACGTTCAGAGCAGTCACGTCTAGCTGACGACTTTAAACTTAGCGCTCGCAGAGAGGCAACCCATGTAATTTGTATATATTATGATTTGGTGTGATTTATTTTTTGTGTTTAGTTTTTGCAGGTTTAGTCATTTCACTATGGAAGAAGCTCTCGCAAATCTTCGCTAGAAATTTCCTTCTCTCCCTCAAAAATCTCTGATGAAAGTCTACAAAGCTCGCTTGGAACGGATGAGGTTACTGATGATCAAAGGTATTCCTACTGACATTCGTTGGATTATTGAAGCACGAGTCCGATTGACAGGTGAGTCTTCTGACTCTTTTATTTCACATCTATCTGGTTTAGGAAGGAGCACATATGCTAAAAAGAGAAGAGCCAAAAGAATGTGTGTTTGTTACAAATGTGCACGCTGGAATTGCAATACTCGTTGTCGTTCTTTAGGAATGGTGTCTGATAATCGCGAAGACAAAATTAAATTCATTAGGGATGGCTTGAGTAAGGAGTCTTTAGATGATATATCTTCGACTCTTGAGACGCATCCCAGTGGATATGTTCACATAGCCTTTCGCAAATTACATACACAATTTCAAAAAGAAAGACAATTGTTAAGTCTTGGGAATCTGACTCAAAAAGACTCTGTTTGCCAATTTATAAGAAAATTGGATGGGAAGCTTGTCCCTGACGCATAGACTTCAATCAAGCTGTAAATTCTTGTACATATTATATCTCTTTGTCTTTTCCTAATAATTGTGATTTGTTTTGTGTGTTTTTCTTTTATTTTCTCCGACAGGATCCAGACCTTTTTGACTATCATGATTTATTTTACTGTTTAACTAATAATTGTCATTTGGCAGGAACTAGTGCTATTATTTTACTCACCCTTTTTCAAGTATTATAAATTCAACTCATCATTGCTCTTTTGAAGACATCTAGAGTAAAACATGGAAGCCACTTCAAGAAGACGAGTTGAAAACATCTGTGTGTTTTGTGGTAGTAGTGTTGGTGTTAAGCCACAATACGTAGAGGCAGCACAAGAATTGGGTCGAGTCTTAGCTGCAAGGAATATGCACTTAGTATATGGCAGAGGCAATCTTGGACTAATGGGGATCGTCTCAAAGGCCGTACAGGAAGGAGGCAGTCATGTTTTGGGAATCATCCCAAAACCCTTGGCAGAAGCAAATCTTATTTAACCATCAAACGAAGAGGAACTGATCATGCCAGGTATGTCTGAACGAATGGTAGAAAAGATTAACCGTGCTGATGCCTTTATTGTTTTGCCAGGTGGCTTGGGTACATTAGAGGAAATTTTTATAGTGCTATCTTGGGCGAACTTGAACATACACCAGAAACCAATTGGGCTGTTTAACGTTGATGGATTTTATGATTTTCTTTGTGTGTTTCTTGATGATGCCCGAAGAAATGGGTTCATGTCAAAACCTTTGAAAAAACTACTCTTTACTGCCAGAACTGCTCCGGATCTAATTGACCAACTCTTAGCCTATGAACCACAAATTGACCCTGTCCTTTCAAAGATAAATTGGTCCGAGGAAGATCGTGGTAAGAGGCGTCGTGTTAATCTGGATCTTAACCTTTAACTTTTCGTATAGAATTTCAGCTAACCAGGTACTATCTTCTAAACTCTTATTATATTGTTTAAGACATTGGGGACAATGTCTCGTTTAGGTTTGGGGAAGGGATTTAGTTGATCAGTACCTTGTTTTTAGTTTGTGTGTTGTTTTTATTTTTAGTCCAAATTTTTTCGAAAAATAAATAAAAAAATTGAATTTTTTTCAAAAAATTACAAAAATATTTTATTTTTATGTTTTTATTTTGACTAAAAAGGTGAAATTGGTAAGAGATAGCTGAGTAAGGAGTTTCCACTCCTGAGACTTATCTCAAACCTATTTCGAAACAAGTTAATTTTTGTTTATTTCATTTTGAATTATTTAATTTGTGAATTCTCCATAAAACTAACTAAAATGGATCTTCATATGCTCAGTTGACAAGTATTATCAACATACATGGAAACATACAGACATGAACTGTAATTGAAAAGTTTGTAATATTCAGTGCTCTAGTTTAATTGGAGGAAGCATCTCAAAAAAGTGATGGAGTAAAAAAAAAAAATCTGAGATCCGAGTTATTAAGTCTGTAAGGGTGTTTTAACACCTAGTGCCCTAAAGCCAACTGGTTTGGGAGTCACTGGCCCAAAGCTCGCTACATGGATCAAAGATGCTGCAAAAATATATATATCTGAAGTCTGAGTAATTAAGTCTGTATGGGTGTCTTAACACCTGGTGCCCTAAAGCTTGTTACATAGACAAAAGATATTGTATATAAATAAAAAAAAATCAAAAATCAAAGAAAAAATGAGAAAAATGAGAAAAATTATTCCATTGCTACAAAAAGGTGTGAAATCTGATAGAACTTTAGGACAAAATATTACTCTCTTATCAACTACACTTGTGACTGTTGTGGGAAAAAAATGAGTTGTTTAATATTTTGTTGGCTGTGTATATGGAGAATGGTAAATATAATCGGAGAATTTACTTATTCAGTAATTTAAAAAGAAAGAAAACAACTAGTAACTTGGAGTAGAAGTTTCACCTGATTAGTCACTAACATCTTTATTCTCTTTTCTCTTGTCTTTTTGCTTTTATGTGCATTAGTTTCACTACTTTTTTACTTTTGTAAAATGTTTGTGGGTATCATTGCTGTAAACCCTCACAAGACTACAACTCGTCCACTAGGGACACCTAGGGGTTTAAAGGCTTGTTGCATATGCTAAATGCAACCATGATCCATACGAAAGTGGCTTAGTTAAATTTTATTATGTTATTTTATTTTGTGTTTTGCTCGAGGACCAGCAAAATGTTAGGTTTGGGGGTGTGATGAGTGGTAAATCTATCACTATTTCCCACTCATTTAACCTAATATTTTGTATAGTTTCTTGAGTTTTGTGAATATTTTGATGTGTTTTGTGTTATTTTGTAGATAAATAAAGTTTCAGGACATTTTGAAGGTGATCTGGAGCAAAACAGTGAAAATTGGAAAAAGGGGCATTTTGGTAATTTTGGCGCGTCGCGACGCCTAATGTGCACCGAATCATGCTAACGTGCGCCGGGTCAACGGGTCAGAATTTGAGAAGTTTGACTTTGCTAACGTGCGCCGTGCCACGTGTCACCATCACAGCAGATTTGCTAACGTGCGCCGTGCCACATGTCATCATCCTACGGTGCCGACAATCACCATTGACACATGTGCCACGTGTCACTCCACGTCACCGCCATGTCATCATCCACATATCTTCCAATGAGAGCTTGATAGCTGACTGAGGAATTCATTATGAAAAATATTGAAAGAGGTGTTCTACTGCCAACAGTAATCTTTACTGGCATACCCCAAGTGTTCTGGTTACGTCTCTTGTAACAGAAACCTCTATTGAAATCAGATCGTCCTCTGACTTTCCTAATGTCAATAACATCCTGGAAGGCATCGCATTTAGTGTTGACCCATTGTCTGGGAGTACGCGGGATACCGGCCTTCCATTTGCATGGATGTACAGAGGTTTAATATGTCTTGCCATCTCCTCTGAAGGTTTTTCCATTGTCATTTTTTAGGTCCTTCACCTATTACAGCCTGAACTATTATTCCACAGTGCAACTTGTTGGAGTTGGTGCTTGGAGCGTCAATCCGAGTAATGTATTGTACATTGTATTTTATTATTTATTAATAAAATAATTAAATTTTCATTTCAAACCTTGATAATGGTTATTGTACATTGTATCTTATTATTTATTAATAAAATAACTATATTTTCATTTCAAACCTTGATAATGGTGATTATTATTTCATAATGCATATTAGATTGATATATAAATATGTTGAGAATGACATCGACCATAGAATAGTCATGTAGTAATACGTGACACTAGGTGTTCAAATATTGTGATAATATTACTATTATAAACTACTCTTAAAGTAAATATTCCTAGTAGTTGGTTTTTGAATACGGTCAAATTCCTATAACCTAGAATACTAGCATATGTCGTATAATGGAATTGGAGTTCCAATAGTCTAACCCGATGTACCATGAGTAAGGGAAGCTCGTATAGACATGTGGGTATTCATTGAATCGAATACTGAATGAATCATATATGATTCTTAATAGTTGGAAGTACACACCACCGTTAATATGAATCTTCTCGAATCGAGTAGCATATGTGATCCTTTGACTATATGATAACATTAATTTTATGTGAGATCCTCCACACTTTGATGCCATGTATGTCAGAGGTCTTTCATGGTCTGACCTCTAGATGTTCGTTGGGTGTAGATCGATGCACTTGTTAATCAAGTGCGTATCAAGATAGGATCCATCGACTTGTATGTATACCATAAGGGGTGAAGGTATCCATGTGAGTAAGCCACGATTCTTAAGATTTTTGCCAAAGCTGATCATCTAAGGTTAATTGCATATATTAGAAATGATGTTCTTATTAGTTGTAAAGAATCATGGACATGTCGACAATATGAGATGTGCGCCTCGGAAACTTGAAGATGTAATCTATGTTTCTTGAGCATAACTCAGATAGCCTACGGCGGAGTAATTATTAAACATATGTGATAACCTCGACTTATATAGTTCAAAAAGGTCGTCTATGTTCTTCTCTAATTCGAAGGTCGCCAAATTGGGTACATATAAGCTAGGCTTATATGATAAACGTGTCTGGACTTAAAGAGTCCCACAATATGAAGTGTACTCATTGGGCACTTAGGTAGCCGACGATGTTTGATAATAAATAATATTTGAAATTAAAATGATCAAAAAAAAAAATTATTTGTTATCCAATAACATTTAAATTAATTAAATTTTATTGGATAACATTAATTATTTACTTTGACCCAATTGGATTAATCCAAAATCACACAAGAGCTTTGTTGTAATTTCATAAATATCTCTACCATTGGAGGGTGTTTTGGTAATTATAATATATGTAATAATATGTGTATTCGACTTGATCTAATTAGATTAAATCAAAGTGGTAGACGATGAACTAATCAATTGGTTAAACTTTGTCTAGATTTAATTGGATTAAATTATATTGGTAGAAAAAGGTGATTCGTCACACATAATTATACATATTTGGACAAATTAGATTAAGCCCACCTAAAAGATGATTAAAATTTTTATTAATTAAAAATTACATAAGATTCACTATAAAAGGCAAGCTTGAGAAAGTTTTTAATTAAACAATTAAGATAAAATAATCATTAAGAAAAAGAAATATTAGCCTAAGTAAAGTTTTGTGAGAGAAGCTTCGGAAGTTCTCTACAACATTTCAACTAGAAGATGAAGATTGGATCTTGGAATCAAGCTTGCTAGGTAAGTTTTCTATTATCTAAAGCTATATTTTCATTAGTAAGTTGTTATCATTAATGAAGCATATAGTGGTACATTATGTATTAGATGCATAATAACATAACTTGAAGTTGAAATTAGGTTAATGAATTGATGTATGGATGTTTTGGAAATATAAACACAATATGTTTTTGATTGGCTCAAATATGTTCTTGGTAGACGTGAAACATAAAATTAGAGTATGGAACTCTAGATGAAAGATTAGAGCTATGACTGCCATTCTAGAATCACTTGACCACCTTTGAGTTATATAGAATTGTTCATGAGTCACTTCATCATGGGATTCTAATTTGGTTTGTATTTTGATTCAAATTAATGCATTTGTGTATCTAGAATGCATGTATTTTTGTTTTATATATAACATGTGTTGATGTTGGCTTTGATGTTAAAATTAGATTTTAGGTGTATTGAAGTGCTTGGAAAAATCGAAAGCATTTTAAATTGGATTCAAGGTAAATTTACTCTCTGTCAATATTTTATACAAGGTAGCATCGCGACTCGGATCTCTGGTGTCGCGACACTCAACTCTCAAAGTTGCAGGCGTCGCGACTCTAAGCATTCACAGCTTGGGCATTGCGACTCCCAAGCCTGTGCGTCGTGACTCGTCGAGAGATGTTTCCTATTATTGCTGAAACTTCATTTTTTCTGTTCCGGAGTCCAACCTCGATTTTTTTCTACGAACTCGTAACATAATATAGTATTCTATAAAATAATTTAAAAATACACTTTTGCTTGATATCTATGGTTAGTCCCACTTTCGCTATGCGTGGCATCGATCCGACTCTTAGGGTTCCACAACCACCTCCACAGAATAGTATCAGAGCAGGTCTTAACCACACAACACATGTTCCATGTTTGACATGTATTTGAATCTATGCCTCTGCAATTTAACTATACATAAGTCATATTGGATATGCATTGCATGTTTATGTTTAAAATTTTATTTTGACCCAATCATGTCATTGTCTTGATTGTCATAAATCTCTCATGGTTAGGTGATTACTTTATCTTAATTAATAGTATTAATAATATTAAAGCATTATTGGATAGTCCGTCTTGTCCATACGGAGATGAATGGGTTCTTATTACTTATTCCCAATACCATTGTTATTGTGAAAGTATAAGTGGTCGGTACTTAGGTCGCTCTAGTAAAATATTAACTGTAGCGTGATGAATTGACGTAGTCACCCAATATCATCATTATTATAAGGGTGTACTTACGAAGCTCATTAGTACACTTTCACAAGTATATATCTGAAGCACGTCTTAATCTAATACCGTCATTATTGTGAGGATAATAAACGATTCAAGACAAACTTAGGTGTCACATGGATGTGATTGACCTTTGAGGTCTATCTAATGAGATTATGAAGACCAATACCATTATTATTGTGAAGATGAAGTAAATATCATGGAATCCAATTCCCGTTATGAAATTTTGATAGTCAATTTTTTATTTTTCTGTTAAGGGATATTATAGAATTACATAAAGTAGTGAGAGGGCACTAATATATTTAAAATCCATAATCGTATTAGTATTTTTATATTGAAATGAAATTTTCTGTTAGTTTTTAATTTTTATCTTGTAGAAGACTACCACAAATCCATTAGCTCGATATTTGGATTGTAATAAACTGAAAGAAGCCTCGAGCTACTTAGAGTATAAGATGAACAATCGCCTTATCTTGGAGTCATTATGATTAAAGTCAATGTCTGTTGAAATTGTTCCTTATTTGCTTAAACAATCCATAGTATACCAAATGCTTGAAGCACTATGAGAACACTCAAGAATTTGTTCAAATTAAATCAAGAATATATCGAAGTTCTAATGAATTGTTCCACACTACGCTCAAGGATGAATGAGCGGTTAGCATTCATGTTTTGAACATGATTGACTAGATCTAATATTTGGAATGACATGAAATTATGATATATAAAAGGCTAGGTCGAAATCTGATTCTGTCTTCTTTACCCGGCACATATGTTGGCTTTGTGATGCATTCAGGGTAAGCCACATATGAAGAACTTCACAACATGTTACGCTCGATGGAACCTGATTTGAAGAAAGGGAATTTCGTTTTGTACCTCCATGATGGAAAAAGCTCTTCAAAGATTTCTAGGAAGTCTAAAAAGATTAAAATAGGAAATAAGAAGAAATACTCCAAGAAACAAACTACAAGACCATGTGTACTTTGTGATGCATGTCTACATTGCTAGAAGTTTGTACACTGAGAACGTGATTGTCCAGGGTTGAATGGAAAAGCAGGAACCCCATGTACGCTTTGTATTTTTCCTATTATTGATAGCTCATTAGCCTTAGATGCAAATAGTGGTTAGGTGTTAGACACTGGTAGTCCTACTCATATTTATAACTCCATGCAAGCTATGAAAGTTAAAAGAAAGCTAATTATATACCCTCTCTCATCAGACATATAATATTGTTATTGATATTGGATAAAGATAGATTTAAAATAAACATTAAAAATGGTGCTTTATATTATATAATAAAGACAACTATTTGATATGTGAATGTTCTTTATCTAACAGTCATTATATTTTGGAAACATATCAATATGTCTTTAATGTAGAGGAAAATACAAATAAAATATCTGAATTAAATAATATTGAATTATGGCATATGAGATTGGGCCATATAGGTGTTAGACGTATATCTAAATTGGTTAATGATGGTTTGATTGAAGATCTTACCTTAAATCCTTATCCGATTTGTGAGTCATGTATCCAAGGGAAAATGACAAATGTCTCATTTCTTGGTGTTGGACATTGTGCTAAAGATTTATTGGAACTAGTACACAGTGATGATAAGTCAATATATGAATATGTCTATTTGATGAGACATAAATCAGAAACATTTGAAAAGTTCAAAATATTCTGAAATGAAGTAGAAAAACAAATTGAAAAATCCATCAAGTGCATTCGATCAAATCGAGGTGATGAATTCATTAGCGAAAAATTCATATGTTATTTAAGGGAGAATGAGATTCTCGCCTAATATAGTCTACCAGGAACTCCTCAACACAATAGTGTGTCTGAGCGGAGAAATCATACTTGATTATATATGGTACTATCTATGATGAGCTATACAAATCTTCCATATTACCTTTGGGATTATGCTTTATTTTTTGCTACCCACATACTTAACAAAGTTATATCAAAAGCTATTTTTATGACCCCATGCCAGATTTGGTAGGTATAAATCCAAGTCTTAGATATTTATAGATTTGAGATTGTTCTGCATACAATAGAGTTACGCAGAGAGATAAACTAGCACTCGTGTTATAAATACATGTTCGTTGGATATCCTGGAAATTTTTTGGGATATCAATTATATGATTCTAAGCAATCAAATGTATTTGTTCATTGTTTTACCACTTTTCTTGAAAATGAATTTTTGAGAGCAAGTGAGAATTGTAGAAAGATTGAACTCGATGAGTTTGATCCCAACATTGATGAACCAGAGATGGAACCTGAGATCCAACTAGGTTAATGATCTAAAACATAGGTTCTACGTAGGTCGAATAGAATAACAAAGCCTACTGAGAGACTATTTTTAACGTCTGATGCGAGCCTTGATGTTCTCATCTTGGAGGAAATGGATCCGACTACATATAAACAGATGACATTGGATAAAGATTCAGGAAAATGGTAGGAAGCCATGAAATCTGAAATGGATTCTATGCATGACAATCAAGTCTGGGACTTGTTGAACTTCTTGAAGGAGTTAAACCGATTGGTTGTAAATGGGTTTATAAAAGGAAGTGAAGGTCCGATAGAAATGAGGAAATCTTTAAGGCCCGACTGGTAGCGAAATATCACACTCAACATCATGAGATTGACTATGAGGAAACATTTTCACCAGTAGCCATTCTAAACTCTATTAAGATACTTTTAGCCATTATTGCATATCACAATTATGAGATATGACAGATGGATGTGAAAAGCACGTTCCTAAATAGATTCCTTGAGTAGGATATCTATATAGAACAACCAGTAGATTTTTTATCCAGTAAGACTTCAAACTTAGTTTGTAAGCTGAAGAAGTATATTTATGGTCTTAAACATGCATCTCGAAGCTGGAATCGTCGTTTTGATGAGATAATTAGATTATCTGGATTCATCAAGAACGAGGAAGAACCGTGTGTTTATAAAAAATTTAGTGGTAGCATGATAATAATTCCTTGTTTTGTATATAGACAATATCCTTATCATTGGGAATGATATATGATTGATGTAAGTGTGAAAGCCTACCTTTGCAAGAACTTATCCATGAAAGACATGGGTGAAGCTTCATATATATTGTGTATAAAGCTATAACGATATACACTAAGGAAGCTTATAGGGTTATTGGAATCCACGTACATAGATAAAATGTTAGAAATATACGATTTTACTAACTGCAAGGTAGTAAATATACCTTTTCGATATGTCATACATATTTCAAAGAAAATAGCACCTCAGACTAAGAAAGAGAGAGTTAGAGTGTCAAACTTACCATATGCTTATTATATTTAAAGCATTATGTATGCTATGCTATGTACAAGACCTTATATTAGTTTCGACGTTAGTGTTACTAGCAGATATCAATCTGATTGGGTATAATCGTTGGAAAATCATGAAAAATATCCTTGAATATCTTAAGGGTACTAAAGATAGATTTCTAATTTATTGAGAAGATGAGCTACACATTATAGGTTATATAAACTCTCACTTTCAGAGAGATCCAAATGATAAAAAGACTACATCTGGATATAGACGTAAGCAATGACGCGTATCGGCATAGTGAATTATTATGCTGACATCATGATGACGTAGGTACTGACGTGGTGCTTATGAGTGTCGAGAGCATTGTGATGATGACACGTGTCTGGCGTATGATAGCAGGTTTGATGTGATGTTGACATGTGGCTGGTGTTGGACAATTATGACCCATAGCATCACTATTTGTAAAAGACATGGTGTTTTTGTACAAATTAACTATGTGACAAATGGAATTGCTCTTTTATCATTTTGTATGTGGATTACTTGGATATATAAATGATAAAAGTCCATATGATTAGTACCAGATTAATAAGCTATGAGACAATATTAATCCACGAAAGGTTTAATCATTAATATCCCTAGTCGTAGTATTATCGAGACTGGACATCAATAATGCGGAATAGACTAGTATTACACTTATGCGCGTTATGGAAGCTTAAAGACATAGTTCTCATATATTTAAGTATTGTATACTTATGCAAGTATGATAAGAGGTTCTGTTAGCCATTGGACCGGGAACATCTTCGCTCTGGATAGACCCATCGGAGTCCCATTGGTAGTATGACTATGTATCTATGGGAATCTGAATCAGGGTAGGTGTATGTGGTCTTAACCTGAGACTTGCATCGCTAATACTTGCGACAATTAATATACTTTGGTTTTGGTCGTCCGGAGCTTTAACAGGTTCTGTGTACGCCTCTTCTGGGTATACTGAGAATCGTAGTGTATTGGGTGTGATGTCAAGATGGAAGTATCACTTCAGTCATATGGATGATGATCACGCAGGATATAGAACTAGTACTCTTAAATGCTGCAACTATCGGGATAGTATGACTAGGTCATGATTATCCGATTACAGAGACTAGTTGCTAGTGATTCGATATATACTTCGTACGAGGCAGACACAATTCCAGCCTAGGCCTAGCATGTGACATCCGATACTGGATCGTATTATGCAATACATTGTATACTATGTCTGATACATATTATATATTCCATGTTGAATATATTTCTGGAGAATTGGGTAGGCACAATGTTTTGCTAGAAGCCAACCATGTCTTGTAAATCAGTGAGAACGTGGTATAGGGTACGCACGTATCGGATAGTCCGACAACCGTATTTACTGCCAACATATCCATGGATCTCTTGGGTCACTTTCCAAAGATTCACTGATGACATTTGACTCGAACAGAATTAATCTGGGATTAATTATGAGAGAGAAAATTAATCTGGGATTAATTACGGCAAGAATTAATCTGGGATTAATTATGAAAGAGAAAATTAATTTGGGATTAATTGCGGTAAGAATTAATCTGGGATTAATTCATCTAGAAGAAAGAACGCGATTAATTTGGAATTAATCAGCAAACGTAAATTTAATAGTTAAATTGGATTTTACTATTTAATTTATTTAATTGGGCTAAAATAATATATCGGATATATTAATTGAAATTGGATTTCAATAAGGAATTAAAATTGGATTTTAATTCAAGCGAACAAATTAATTTGGAATTAATTCGTAAGCGACTTTCGTAATAATTTTGCTAGACATTATTATTTAATTAAATTGGATTTAATTACGTCGCGACGAAAAATTCGTTTAGTCGGATTAAACGAACCTGAGCCCAAAGTGTGTTGTGTAAGACAACTTGAATTTGGAATTCAAAATTGGGTGTGACCCACAACTAACATCACTTGTCAAAGGTGATGGTGGTGTTGGCAAAAGTAATTTGTTTTCACAAAACCACTTACTTTTAACCAACCTTGTTTTTGGAAGACAAAATACACAACAACTTGGTTTTTGAAATATAAGTCACAAAACACAAAAAAAAATCTTCTCTCTTCCTCTCCCTTGGCCGAACACTCTTCTTCCTTGGAGGAAAATTTTATTTCAATTTTTGAACAAAGCTAGCACTTTGAGAGTCAAAGAAAGGTGATAGGGAAAATCACCCAAGAGTTTGGAACTCTACAACAAAGCTTGAAGCTTCTACAACAAAGAAAATTTTGAATTTTTCTTATCCGATCAAAGTGAGTATTTCCGCAACTCCATTTGATTTATTCACACACATATCATGTTTAGAGACCTTGGGCATGTCTAGGACACTAACAATGGTATCAGAGCCAATCTAAACTTGATTTGAATTTTAGGGTTCTTAACTTTAATTTGGGTATTTTTGCTTGGAGCATGATTTTTCCAAATTGGTTGTTTGGTTGTGTTTAGATGATGATGAATTGGATTTGTGCATCATAGGATTTGTGAAAAATTGATTAGATTAATTTCCCCAAATTCACTACCATGGCCGAATGGTACCCTAGAAAAGCTCATGGTGATTTTTTGAATTTGACAATTGGATGTGTTAAATGGCATGAAATTGAATGTTAATTGTTGATTTATTTGGATTGAAATCAAAATTGGATGTTAATTTCATGTGGTTGCCGTGAGTGTGAGCATGTTGGAAGAATTTATTTTGCTTCAATTTGTGTTGGACATGAATTGAAATATTAAGCATGATTAATTTGATTAATTAATATTTTGGAAATATTAGATTAATAGATTAATTGTGTTAATTACACTTTAATTAAAATTAATGTGATATTTGGAATATTATGTTAATATAAATTAATCTTTAAAATTGGATTGGGCTAATTTGTTATATTTGGGCTAATGGGCTTGGTTGGGCCAAGTTTGGTTTTGGACAATTGGGTTGGATCCAATTGGGCCTAAAACCATTTCTATAAAGTCCAAAATATGACATTGGGCCTTTAATAATTTAATTGGGCCTAATGGGCCGAAATTGATTTTGTGGCATAGGATGATTCCTAAATTTGGTCCTTGGCATCTTGAGTTGGATCCATAATGGCCAAAGCCCATGCCTAAAGAATTAATTGAAAGCCCATTGGACTTTAATTGAATTGGCATTGGATGCTATTGGGCCTTTGAGACCCATTTAGATTGGATTTGGAATCCAAGTCTTTAAAGGCACTATTATATGTGTAATTGTTTAATTTGGAATTAAACACGAATTAGTATTGGATACAATTTAAATTGGATTTGAAATTGTAGTTTGATATAATTCAAGAATACGTACTTTGAGTATTTATTCTTAAACGAGTTGGACTCGCGCAAATCAAATCGTTGTATGAACATTGGATGATCATTAATCAAAGATTAATTAATTGGATTAGATTGATTGAACGACATGCTTTGTGTGAATACTTGGATGTATTTATATGAATAATGTCTATCGGATGGATATTAGATGGGTGGGGTAATTTTGGAAATTGTTGTGAGTATGATACTTATTTATTAAATTGGACCTGCGTGTCAAGCCTTTCACCTCATTATCTCTTTGTATTTCTCTTCTCACCAATTCTCCTCAATGCAAATGAGGTTTCTTTTAGTGTTATGTAATTGGGTAGAAGAATGTAAAATGCTAGTGGGAGAGAGAAAAGTGAGAGATTTGTTCTAGGAACAAATTGTGTTATATATCCATCCACATATCATTATTAATTTATTTGCGCCTTATTATGCTTTTAGAATGCATGTTTAAGGGTGTATGATGAGACCTAATCAAAGATAATAAATTGGATGCCAATTTACGCGTAAAACCCTCACTTTAATATTAAGCGTTTTCCTTCCATTGAGTGGTTCTTTCTCAAGATCCAAGTTTGGCATTGGTTTGTTGGCCAAAGTCAAGATCATTGTCCATCGCAGATGTGTTTGAACCACGAAAGCTTTGTTATATATCGCATGTTTTGGGCAGTTGTGACTTGTTGGCCAAAGTCAAGGTCACTTCTGTATATCGATGTGGATTACGAAGCTTTCCCACTGTCAATGGGTCACGCTTAACTGGAATCATTAAGCTTGTTGAGCCAAAGCCAAGGCTTAGTTGATTCAGAGGAAAAGGTTAGGAAATATATATGGATATATATCTTGGACTTAGAGGTCCACCTACCAGATCTAGGAATTGGATGAGATCCAATTGATCTTAGAGATCTACCTAGTTAAGTTTTATACAGCTTGTTTGCTAAAGTCAAGGTTGTGTGTTATTTAACGGAATCCTAGCCCACTAGGAAATTGGGTTTCCCGAGTACTCAACAGAGGGTTAGAGGCTCACCGAAAAATAGTAGGAGGCCGGTATTAAATTTGCAATTTTGTTCAATACTTGCTAAACGCCCTATTTTATTTTTATTTATCATCGTTATAAATATATATTAGTTGGACTAATATTGAATATTTCTTTCTTTGAACAGTTAGACTGTACAAGACACTACTCCACTTGTAGTTGGTTATATAGTTGGACTATAGTAACCATTAAGTATTGGATACTTATGTAAGTGTGATAAGTGGTTCTGTTAGCCGTTGGACCGGGAACAGCTTCGCTCTGGATAGACCCCTCGGAGTCCCATTGGTAGTATGACTATGTGTCTATGGGAATTCGAATCAGGGTAGTGACCGGTGCTTAATCACACACGTATAACGCAAGCGCACGTATCGTTCAAGTAGTATAAAAGTATCGATCCCACGAGAACTTAAAACCTTTTGTTATTAATTTATGAAGTTAAATATTTACAAGTATCTAATGGATTGATTGTTTGATTGGGTGGTGACTTGAAAATTAAAACAAGTAAATAAATTGCTTGAATGTAGATTGAAGAAAATTCAAATTTATAAAACTATCCAGGGTTGTGAATCATTCCAATATCTTTTTTAAAAGATGAAGTTGTTATTTTACGTTTGTGTAATATATTGGTTTATTAACCAGGAACACTAAATTATGTAAAAGCCTCTTCTGATGGTCAAGTACAAATACTCGGTATAACCCAATTAATCAGATTCCTATGTTAACCAAGTTATCTGAATTCATTAAGATTAAGTTCCAATTATGGTTACCCTCGCCCGACATGTATATTCTTATCCTGTAAGGAACTCTATTAAAGGGTTATTTATCCTTAAGGAAGATCGTGGGCTATTAAGTTTAAGGTCTTAAACCTAAAATCTATTTTCCAAGTTCATTTTAAGTTTACCGAATCAATCTTATTAATGACCAGTTAACAAGATGCATTAAGACTAAGGCTCAATAAATAAACCTTTATATTACCCAAACCGTAATTTAACCCCTTTATAAACCGGTGATAGTGGACTTCATCACAACCTCAGATAACTGGTTTAGTTACGACAAATATTTACGGGTAGTAAAAACTTAAATAAAATAAAAGACATAAAGTAAAATGCTGAAAAGTAAATTGCTGAAAAGTAAATGACGGAAAGTAAATGCTGAAATTAAATACTGAAAATTAAATGCTGAAAAGTAAATGCTGAAAGTAATTTGCTGAAAGTAAATTACTGAAAAGTAAATTGCTGAAAGTAAATTGCTGAAAAGTAAATAAAGTAAAAGTATAATAAAAGAAAATGCTGAGGTAAAAGGATCCACTTTTATTACTACTATTTTAGATATCTCCCTTAATATAATATATTAACTTTGCGTGATAATTATCAACCAGCCATATAGGCGGTATCATGATTAAGTCAAATTAATAATTAATTACCAACCGACCAACCAGGCGGTATCCATGCTTAGTCAAGTTAAAACCAATTTATAATTAATTACCAACCGACCAATTGTTAGAGTTTCTACGTCCCGAGGATCGATTACAAAGCAAGAAATAAACATGCGAATACATCACGGAGTTGCGGAATACTCACAACGATCGGTTGAGCGACGCTAGAGGCAACAAAAAAATCGAATTATGCTCACTGTTTTTCTCGGCAGTGGGCTGCTGTTTACTCCTCATTTTCGGCTTTGATCATCAAGAATCTAAGCTCCAAGCTTCGTCAAATGATTCCAAGCTCATGTGTAGACTTCCCTATCACCTTCGCATGACTTCGTAGTGTGCTATCACTCCCGATTTTGCCACAAAATCGCGACTTTTTGCTTCCATTTTCTTCTCGGCTCTCGGTAGTGGACTGCCAAAACCAGAAGAAATCAGCCCCTCCATGGGCGTGAAAGAGGAGAGAAATTGGAGAGGAAAGATGTGTGTTGAAAAAAATGTTGGAAAAGTGTATCTAATACACTTATATATTTTACATAAAATAAATAAATGATTTACCAATTTTTGGCTTTCCAAAAGTCAAAGGCTAAAAGCTTTCCAACAACTCCAACAACTACCATCAATCAATCAATCAATCAAATTGTCACATCACTCAGAGTGACATGTGATTTGACGCTTGATGTGACTAATGATTTGACACTTGATTTGACTTGCGTGCCGCACTCGAATTCGAAATGCGAATGCGCTCACAAACAATCCCGGCTTCGGGTTCGCTAATTCCAAATTAACGAATTTTCCGTTGCGACGTAATTAAATGATTATGCCTAGCGAAATCACTATTCACGTCGCTAACGAATTAATTCTAAATTAACTCGTTCGCCCGAATTAAAATCTAATTTTAATTCCGCGTCAAAATCCAATTTCGTTTAATATATCAAATATATTAATTTACCGATTAATTCCAAATTAATCGTTATCTCTCTTTAAATGATATTTTATCCCAGATAAAATATCTCCGCAATTAATCCCAGATTAATTTTCTCTCTCTTTTAATTAATCCCAGATTAATTAAAAGTGCGAGTCATACGTCATCGGTGAATTTGGGAAGCGACCCATGAGATCCCCGGATATGTTGGCAGTAAATCGATCGTCGGACTATCCGAACATATAAGTACCTAAGTACTACGTTTATACCGATTTACAAGACATGGTTTGCTTCTAGCAAAGCACCATGCCTACCTAATTCTCCAGAAATATTCTTACAGGAATAAAGGATCTATATCAGGCGTAGTATACGTAGTATTGCGTATTTTGATCCAGTATCGGATGATCACATGCAAGGCCTGGGGCTGGTACAGTGTCTGCCCCGTACGAAACATATATCGGATTACGAGCAACTAGTCTCTTTAATATCGGATAATCATGACCAAGTCATATTATCCCGACGGTTGCAACCTTTTTAGAGAACAAGTTCTGTATCACTGCGCGATCATCAACTCCATATGACTAGAGTGACACTTCCGTCTTGACATCACACCCAACACACTACGATTCTCGATATACCCAGAAGAGGCGTACACAGAAACCGGTTAAAGCCCTGGACGACCAAAACCAAAGTATATTGATTGTCGCAAGTATTAGCGGTGTAAGTCTCAGGTTAAGACCAAATACACCTACCCTGATTTCGGACTTCCATAGACACATAGTCATACTACCAATGGAATTCCGAGGGGGTCTATCCAGAGCGAAGCTGTTTCCTGTACCATCGGTAAAACACAACCTCCCATTACACTTGCATGAGTATCCTATACCCAAATATATGAGAACTATGTCGTTGTGCCCTCACAATGCGCACAAGTGTAATACTAGTCTTTTACATATTTATCGATGTCTGATCTCGATAATACTCTGACTAGGGATATTTAATGATTTATCCTTCGTGGACTGATACTGTCTCATATCATTCTCAATCCGGGAACAAATCATAGGGACCTCCTATCATTTATACATCTTGGTGATCTAATCACAAATGATAAGAGTGCAATCTCCTTTGTCACATAGTTAATTTGTACAAAACACCATGATCTGTACTAATAGTGACGCTATGGATCATAGTTGTCCAACAATCTCCCACTTGGCCTATAGCCAGTCACTCGAGTGTCTACACCCGAACTATGTACGGTTGGATCAAACTACTGAGGAAAGGCTTTCGTCAGCGGATTTGCATGATTATCGTCTGATGCGATTTATACGATCATCACATCACCACGATGTATGATCCGAACGAATCAGATGAATAGTCGAAGTATGTATCTGGATTGTTGATGAGACCATTAATTCTTTAGCCTGCGCTTCAGCCTAGCTCAACTGCTAACAGAACTATATCTAATCTAATTAGATTTTGTATCGACCCAGAAGGCTTCTATTGCTGCCTCAGCTGCAGGAATAACCCGCATTTGTTGTTTATTCGGTAACAGTATCTTGCTTGGAAGATTTCCAGCTCACTGTACCGTTATTCAAACTTTATAGTACCGTTTGCGACTTTTAGTCGTCTTTATCGGTTAGGAAACTTGCTACATGGATCCCAGTCACTTCAAGTTCTCCTTCTCCATAGATTAAGACAGCATCCTTAGTTCTCTAAGATACTAACGGATGTTCTTAACATCAATCCAGTGACTATCACTTGGATTGGCCTGTTTATGACTTCATATGCTCAAAGCGTATGAGACACCAGGTCACGTACATTTTTCAATATACGATTTCTCAAAGAATGTTAAAAACTTTAAATCTTTCCCAGAAGATCTTTATTCCTAGAATAAATGTTGTTTCTCCCAAGAATTCCACGGATAATTTTCTCACGAAAGCCAAGCTTTCACCGATTATTTTTATGAGAATATCATTCCCAAGAAATGACATATTATCATTATTTATAAGACAGCCACTATCAGTGCGCTCCCACTAACCCTCTTATATACACAAGAATCATTTCGTTTTGAATTAATCATAAACCATTATGATTACATCAAAACGATAATTCCAAGAACCCAATGCTTGCTTCAATCCAAACATGGATTGAATAACCCTCAACCTTGTTTGCTAGTTTTGATACGACAAAACCGACAGGATGTTGTAAACATCCTCCAAAAGGTTTCCTTTTCAGGAAAACGATTTTCCCGTTCAGCTGTCATATTTCATAAATGAAACATGCAGCATTAGCAAGCATTATCCAAATGGATTTACCGTGGCAACAGGTAAAATATTTCGTTGTAATCAACACAATGTTGATAACGATACATTTTTGTTAAAATCCTAGCTTTATATGTTGGTATGTTTCCATCCATGTATGTCTTCCTTGAAGACTTATAAAGTACCAATAGGCACAATGTCTTGCGGTACGTCAACTAGTGTCTAAACATAGTTGGTATACATGGAATCCATTTCGGACTCATGACACTTTGTCATAATAGGGAGTCGATACTTTGTATCACTTCCTCATACGTAGTCAATTGGTATACCTCAATAAGATAGACATCTTTACGAGGTGAGATCAGAAACCCATACCCAGGTTGTTTTCTGACTCTCTCCGACATACGCGGTTCTTGTGTATTCGAAGATTAATGGTATAGTTTCATCCTTGATGAACTATTTGTGTTCCATTAAGGATTCGGTGCCTTGAATAGTATTACTCCAATTTTTCATCGAGTTTTACTATCCTCCCACTTACCACTGCATATCGGTATTCCTCTTAGGAAAACCTCATGGTGAGCAACAATTACATTGTTCTCATGTGAGTTGTATAAGTACTGTACTTATGGTTTCGCTAGGATAACCTACAATTGGCACTTATCCAATTTGGGTTTTAGTTTGGTATCATCCAAACATATGCCTAGCATACCCAAATGTTCAGGAATGAGAAACCTGGTTTCTTTCCTGTTCATATCTAATATGATATCTGTCAAACAGATTTTATGGAACCTTATTCAAAATAAGTTTTGCAATGTCTAATGCTTATCCGTTGAAGGAAATGGTAGCTTAGAGCTACTCATGATTAACCTTATCATGTCCAATAAAATTCGGTTTATCCGTTCGGACACACCGTCAAAATGACGTGTTCCGGGAGGAGTCCTCATTTGAAAGAATACTATACTCTTTCAAGTATATTAGAAACTTATTGCTTAAGTATTTTCCATTACGGTCTTACCGTGACGGTTTAATACTTTAGCCGGTCTGTTTGTCTACTTCGTGTCGAAACTTTAAAGGTTTCCGATTTATGTTTCAAAAGAAACACGTAACCATAATGTGATGCCACATCCGTAAAGGTCACGAAATATTAATATCCACATCTAGCCTAGCTAGGCATGGGCCCACTTGCTTCACTATGAACGAAGGCTAACAGATCAGTGGCATTTACACTTTTACCAAGTAAATAGTGTTATAGGCACATTGCCCAATAAATTAGATTCGTAGACTTTATTTGAATAGGATCAAATTAGTCCGAGTACCCACTCTTCAAAAGTGTGGATATACGAGTCTTGTTTCATTGTGTCCCAGACAACAATGCCACAATATGTTTCTTCTGATCAAATCAATTTGAGCTATTTGTTTGTCACGTTATATGTTCGAGATTTATTTATATTCAAAATATAAATGTTGTTATTCACATCTAATGTGTTTATCTCAATATCATCTTTATATAATAAAACACTTTAGTGTTCTAGAATATAAAGGTTCACCCGCAGCGGGTTAAACACTGATATAAAGATAATGTATCTAGTCAAACTAGTTACATTATAACAGTTTCTAAATTTAAGTACATACCCGAGGGTAGTTCCTAAATTTAGGTATCTACTGTTAAAACAACGACTTTCGTCCCGTTTCCATTCGCAGATAAATCTCAATTGAGTCAGTATCCTGCCATAGCAGATCTGAACATCAATATATTATATATACATATATCATATTATATATATATATATATATATATATATAACTATATATATATATATATATATTTCACACTAAGTATCTAAAATCCAATTTTATACTAGTAGTGAATATATTTATGACAAATATATTTGAAGTCAGAGCCTTGCTCGTTCTTCAATTCCTTCATGTCTGCTTGTCCAAACGGCAGTCACGCTTCCGCGATCCCGTTGCCACACTTAGGTAGACATTTTGGGATATGTCATTTATCTTCCCAGAAGATTATAATGATTTTGTCTTTGCTCATTTTCCACATTCCAGAAGCCTTTGGCCAAGCCTCGGGTTTCTAGAATATCGAAATAAGGTGCGCCTTGCGCTACTTGCCTAATTGCAAAGTTTGACTTTATCTCCTTGAGAATAGTCATTAACTCTCCAAGAGTTATTTATTACAATTTAGTACTTCTAAAATCTAAGTATAGATTTATGAAGATCCTTCGATTTCAGTATCATACTTTAAGGATCTAACCCTTAGTTCTGATAAAGAAATTAAGGAGTCTACTGCGACAAGCTTAATAGATTAAACACTAATGTTATCATTACATAAATCTTCAAAAGATTATGCTCGACTATTTGCTTAACTCCGGGCTTAGGCCTAATATGTTATTTTATCAAATAAATTAACTTATTATTTTCCAGGACCATCCTGAATTTTATTCCCAATTTTGAAAATTAAACCATTTAAATACATTTTCCCTAGGATTATGTTTTAAATGTCAATCTTTCAATTTTATCTTGATTCTAATAGTCCAACTATTAATCAACGATTTAGGTACTATTTATTATAATGATTACTATAGTCCAACTATTTATTAACTATAATTTAATAGATTAAAATCAATTATATTGATTACTATAATCCAATTATAAAATCAACTATAAATGAATAGTTTGAATACAGTCCAACTGTTAATTAAAACAACGTTTAAATATTAGTCCAACTAACATTTAATTTATTTGACGAATTGATATTTGTTGATTGAGCGCGTATGGCAAGTAATTAAACGAATATTGCAAATTCAATTCTTGCCTCCCACTATTTTTCGGCGAGCCTCTAACACTCTGTCGAGTACTCGGGAAACCGTGTTCCTAGTGGGCTAGGATCCCGTTAAATATCACACAATCTTGACTTTGGCCAACAAATTGTATGATAATTAACTAGGTAGATCTCTAAGATCAATTGGATCCAATCCAATTCCTAGATCTAGTAGGGGGACATCCAAGTCCGAAACATATATCTTATATATGCCAATACATCAATGTATTACCTAACCTTTTTCCTCTGAATCAACTAAGCCTTAGCTTTGGCACAACAAACTTAGTGATCCCAGTTAAGCGCGACCCATTGACCATGGAAAGCTTCGTAATCAATGTCGATGGACAAGAAGTAGTCTTGACTTTGGCCAACAAACCACAACTTGGACAAGACACCAATATGGAACAAAGCCTTCGTGATTCAAACACATTCTCGATGGACAAAGGCCTTGACTTTGGCCAACAAGCCAATGCCAGTCTCGGATCTTGAGTGAGAATCACTCAATGGAAGGAAAAACGCTTAATATTTTACGAGGGTTTTTCTCGAGTGCAAATTGGCAACCAATTTATTTTCTTTGTTAGGTCTCATCATCATACACCCTTAAACATGCATTCTAAACACATAATAAATCGCATATGAAAAAATAATAATGATATGCGGATGAATACTTTACACATGATCCTATATCAAATCTCTCCTTTTCTCTCCCGCTAGCACATGTATTACTTCTACCCGTTACAAACACACTCTCTAAAGAAACCTCATTTACATTGAGGGGAATATGTGAAGAAGGAATACAAAGAATAAGGAGGTAATAAGGCTGGACACGCAGGTCCAATTAATAAATTCCAATTTATTACAACAATTCTAAAATTATCCCACCCATCTAATATCCATCTGATATACATTATTCATGCATCGCAACCATGTATTCACACAAGCATGTTATCAATCAATCTAATCAAATTAATTAATCTGATAATTAGTGACCATCCAATGTTCAAACAACGATTTGATTTTGCTCGAGTCAAACTCGTTTTGTGATAAGTACTCAAAGTACGAATTCTTGAATTAAATTAAACTACACAATTAAATCCAATTCAATTTGTATTTAATACTAATTCGCTATTTAATTCCAATTTAATATTACACTTTATTAATAAACTTTTACGACTTAAATTCCAAATTTAATCGCTAACAGGTCTCAAAGCCCGATTAACGTCCAACGTTAATTTAATTAAAGTCCAATGGGCTTTTAATTAATTTCTTAAGGCGTGGACTTTTGGTCAACTCGGGTCGAACCCAATAACCAAGTCCAATCCGGGAGGGAGTTACCCCATAAGCCTAGAAATCAATTTAGGCCCATTAGGCCCAATTAAACTTTAAAGGTCCATTAGTCGCATTTGGGCTTATGGATGCGGTTTGGGCCCAATTGGATTCAACCATTTTTGGCCTAAACCCATCTTAGTACAGCCAAGCCCAATAAGCCCAATAACAACTTTTAAAAGTCCAATTTCCAAAATTAGGCCCAATTTAATTAAATTACCAAATTCCAAATTCCAATTTAATTAAAATTAATACCCAATTAACATTTCTAAAACATCAATTAGCCTAATTAATCATGCTCATCAACATTAAATCAGGTCCAACACAATTTAACAAAAATCAAACCCAATTACATGTTTTACTACTCTCGGCAATGGAGGGGATTTTGTGTCTGATTCGGTTTCAATCCAATTAATTCCACAATCGACATTAAATCAACATCCTCAATCGTTTCAAGTCATCCAATGATCAACGAAACAAAAATTACCAAGACATTTAGGGCTAGTGACATTCGGCCAAGCCAACAAAATTGGGGAAAATTGTTCCAAACAAAATTTAATCAAATTGATCCAATCAATCATCAATTAAACATGTATTAAGCATACTCAAACATCCAATTCATTCAAATCATGCTCAAAAACATTTTACCCAAATTTTAACCATAAGTCATATTTCATGCTTTTCAATCGCTCTGGTACCATTGTTAGAGTTTCTACGTCCCGAGGATCGATTACAAAGCAAGAAATAAACATGCGAATACATCTCGGAGTTACGGAATACTCACATCAATCGGTTGAGCGACGTTAGAGGCAACAAAAAAATCGAATTCTGCTCACTGTTTTGCTCGGCAGTGGGCTGCGGTTGCTCCTCATTTTCGGCTTTGATCATCAAGAATCCAAGCTCCAAGCTTCGTCAAATGATTCCAAGCTCATGGGTAGACTTCCATATCACCTTCGCATGACTTCGTAGTGTGCTAGCACTTCCGAATTTGCCACAAAATCACGACTTTTTGCTTCCGTTTCTTTCCTGGCTCTCGGCAGTGGACTGCTAAAACCAGAAGAAATCAGCCCCTCCATAGGCGTGAAAGAGGAG
>SKCR01050476.1:0-38857 GCA_019454045.1 Zanthoxylum bungeanum
ATTGGGTATAGCGTGTTTAAGATTTTTAGGTAATTTCACAAAGTACATGAAGTCATATGCCATAATTCAAAGTTAGTGGACTTCAATGGCAATCCATTTAACTTAACATGCAAGCATAGTTTAGCATGCATAATAACATGTGTAATTACACCAAATCTTATACTTCAGGATGGCATATGATATATGGACAACATGAACATTAATGAAATTCAAAGTGTCAAATCGAGAATGAAACCTTCCTACACAAGGCTATGTAAACCAATGAAAAACACTAGAAGGGGATTGGTGTAGTGGCGAAACCACTTACATTTTATTATGATAATAGTGGTGCAGTGGCGAATTCCAAAGAACCGGGAAGTCACAAAAGATGGAAGGATATAGAGAGAAAATATCATCTCATTATGGAGATAGTGTAGATGTGAGACGTAATCGTCACAAAGATAGCATCTGCAGAGAATTTGGATGATCCGTTTACTAAGATTTTTAGCGGCTAAAGTTTTTAAGGGTCACATAGAGAGCCTAAGATTAAACGACATGTTTCATTTGATCTAGTATAAGTGGGAGATTGTTTGTATGTATGCCCTAGAGCATTTTATAACAAGTAAACATAGTTATTTTAATAAATAGATGACACAATTTCATTTATCAGATTATTTTCTTCAAAATTCGCATATTATAAATTGTCGTGCATGTCCATTATTATTAATGTACTTTTAGACTTAGTATATGAGTGTCAAACACAAGAGGATTTAAATATGAAATTAGTAATCCAAAATAGTCCGTAGAGAGAAAATAAAGAAGAGTACTTTGTTTATGATTTATCTATAATTGCGGTGCATTCCATAATTATATGACGACCTTGATCCAAGATATTCATATGGTGACATGGGAATGAAGACACCTTATATGATGCGATCATGTAGGCTTAGACCCAAACAGAAATGAATTTCTTTTAATATCTGTTAAAGGAAGAAATATATATCAGTATAATAAATGATCATATTTGGATTGGTCTGAATCTTGAGTGAACTACAAACTCATGCATGACAGACTATGTCCTTTGTTTTTCAAAGATGAGATTGGTGTAGCAATCATGATTAATAACTACATACTTTGAGGGCATAGTCTGATATGTAGTTGTGGATGTTTTACATAGATAATGAATTCATTCCTTTTTGTGAGAAGTAGATGAGTATCGTAAATATATTATATGATCTTTTATCTTAAATAAATTATTTTTAGGGATTTTTGGAGGATCTTCAGAGAATATATATTTTTTTTTTCCAACTATGTGAAATGTTAATTTTACTATCCCGATTAATTTTTGATTATTTCTAATTAATCGTAAATCGTTCGATCTCTCTTGGAGCGATATAGTACTGATTTTTGGTTAAATTGTTTAACTTCAAATGCTTTTAAGAGGTAAATAATAAACACCCTTTGTAAAAAGCACCGTACAAATGGTTTTGCTTTTGAGAAAGGCTTGTTTGGGGCTGGCACACCAGCCACTTGCTGAACTGGTGCGCGAACCCAATCTTTTTAGGCAAAGCAAGCGATACGATAAGCGCCAGCGGCGGAAACGTCTTGTGCATTTATCAAACGTTTCTCACCTTTTGGAATTATTTCGGGTTTCTAAACGTTTCGCATTTTTAAAATTTTTTATTTCAAAATATTTTTTGCGTTTCTGAAAAATTTCTGTTTCAGAAAACGTTTCGCGTTCTGAAAGGTTTCTCTTTTTGACCCGTTTTACGTTTCTGAAACGTTTTATTTTTTTTTAATTAACAAGTCCTGTCAGCTTGAATATGGCAATTGCTCTAGGAAAACTAGAGAAAATGCAGGAGTTTCAAGTTTGTTATAAGAGCTTAAGTACCTCTCGGTTTGCCTGATTCCTATAAAGATGGAAGGAGATAGCCATGATTTGCAGAAACCGTGGGATTGAGCTGCCTGTTCGTAGCCATGAAATGCTTTTAAGTTGTATCCAGAAGCAGTAGCTCCGCCGCCACTAATGGCGAAGGGAACAATTGTCTAGTTCAAGGAGAAAATATATTAAGGGTGCTTTTAGTAAAATGTATGGTAGTTATAGTACAAGCTGAAAAAAACTAGAGTATAAGCTAATTTATATATTGTTTAGTCTTTAGAGTGTTTGGTTAGATATAGAGTATAAGTTGTTAAATTACAAATAAGGACTATAGAAAAAATTAATAGTTAATACACACAAATTTGTATATTGTAAGGGTAAAATTATAAAATCCTCATGAACGTTTTAAAATACTCTAGCTTTTTTAGGTGTTAATGATGGTGTAAATGGTGTTTTTGGTGAAGCTCGTCACTGCTCCGCCAAACGCAGCCTTTATATATCCTACGAATAAATGAAAATTATGATTTGATAATGAGACAATTTTAATTTATCCTCTTTAAAAATATATATATATATACCTATCATTTTTTATAAATTAAATTTTTCTAGCATTGAATTAATATTATGAATGTGCCAATTTCAAAAAATTTGTGTCGAGTTCCATATTTATGTTCATCTTTTCCTTCATCCAAATTTAATACACTGATCCCATTGTGCAATATAAATGTAATCATCTTATGCTTTTTAACCAAGGCATTGGGATATATTTGATATGATTGCAAAATAAAGACAAAGGGAATCCGGTAATCCAAAACTGAGAAATGAAGCATCCCATGCTTTTAACAATTATTATTGGAAAAATCAAGACAGTTTATAAAAGAAGCCGAGAATACAATGTAACAACTCTACCATGTTTTTTTTTTCTATATACAAACAAGCAGCAGCAGATTTGTATCAGCAAAGTGAGGACTCGCAGTCCAGCAAGCGGGAAAGTATCTCCTCGCAGCTTGGCCTTTCTTCTGCTTCTGCCCAGCAGTCTGCAATCAACTATGTGTCAAATACATTACTACATGATTCTCCTTGAGAACCCCCTTAAGAATCCCCATTGGAGGTGAATCAGAGAGAAACCAGCTTTCGCCCCTTAAAGTAAAGGTGAGGGTTTTTTTTTTTTTTTTTTCATACAATAAATAGCTTAAAAGCCACTCAATGCCTGTTGAGAAAGTCCAGTATGAGATACAGATAATTCTCAAAAGAAGTTGTCTTTAAGACAAATGTTCATAGAATCTTGTTTTTACAGGTCCCGATAGGGTCCTTTTCTGGCATTTAGATGGACATCAACTCTTCGTTTTATATATTTATTCTTTTAGGACTGAGTTAATTTATATAAAGGCTTGACATTCAATACCACGGAGGGGTGAAATTTTAATTCTATTTCATTACCTGCAATTAGCCTGCCAAGTGGACCTTCAGGAATCTCCAAGCGAGAGCCTTCGTTTGCAACAGCATAAACAACCTGTACAGAAAGAGAAAATTAAGTCCACAATTAGCTACATATTTATATTTTTTCAAACAAAATGAGTAATTAACTACAAATACTCTTTTCAGCATACCCTTTCTGGTAGTACACCTTCCCAAGGTCTATTTAGAGTGCAAAGCTCCCACATTATGACCCCAAGGCTAAAAATATCACATTTTTCTGTGAAGGGATCGTTACGGATAAGTTCGGGAGCCATCCATTCTGGAGTCCCAGCAGACGAGGAATCTCTCATGGGTGAGTCCATCATTATTCTCGATAGTCCAAAATCACATATCTTGACAGTCCAGTGTTTATTCACAAGACAGTTTGCACTTTTTAAGTCACGATGGACTATCTTCATCCTGTGTATGCACATCAACCCCCTTATTTGCAGGGAACAGAAAATTCCATTCAGTACACAGTACAAAAATCTAACGACTTCAATGTCATATGAAGGTAGGCAGTCAAATCTAATTTGCTTAACCAAATATTAATATATAAAGACAAATACAGTTTTTGCAACCGAAAATTAAAAAAGAAAACAGAAAATAAGAGATTTACAACATAGCATCTAAACACATGAAGTATTTTAATTGCTACTCAATCCAAGCAGAAATTTGACTCGAGTTAAAAAAAAAAAAGAGATTTGAAAAACAAATAATTAAGGTAATATAACTGCGAGTATCTGAAGCATTCAATTCCAGCAAACATCCAGGCACAAAATAAGTGAAAAGAACAAAGTTCGTGTAGATCAACTTCAACATGAATTCCAAAATACCTTTATAGTGCAAAAAGGTAATGTTTACAAATTACTACATAGGTTCAACGCAATCTTCACTGAAATTACTCAAGAGTGACACCAGCTTAAAATGTGCTCAGTTCTCATTTCTATCATTTTGATGAAGCTGAAACTTTGATTGAACAAAATACACTGAAGCATGAGACCACATACAACAGCATCCCTATGCTTCAGCTTTGCTAGCCTAGGTCTACTCTTTGGTAATCATCTTTTTAAAGTTTCCACAATAATGATAAAATCTCCCATGTATCTCATGTCCATGAAAGTTTGAGACATTCTTAGTCTCCAGACACAAAACCAAATGAGATGCAAAACTCAGCAATGGAAAACATGAACTAACATAATTCCTAACGTGATTGCATTTCTTTAAGACAAATATCCCACATTGTGCAATAAACCACTGCAAAGAAATAGTAAATGAACTTCCTATGTTATGAACAGGCTGAAGATACCTGCATATATCACGCAGCATTTTTAATTTTCTCCTCCAGCTGAGCTTCTTTTTCTGACCACTCAAATGGATCAAATAATACAAAGACCCCATCTCCATGTATTCAGTAATCATTGACAGTCGTGGAGGCTTTGTGCAAGCACCCAAAAATAAGATAACTGCAAAACCAGCATTGCTCGATTCACTAACAAATGGAAGCCAAAAGCAAATGCCAATCACAGTCAAGTTTCTTAAGTCTACAATGGGAGTAATATAGAAAAATAAAACCTCACAAACAACATTACTACAGTATGTGCGCATGCACAGAGAAAGAGAGAGCAGAGAATGGAGTAGCCACAATACTGGTTTGGTATTGGTTCCAGAATGACAAACAAAAAATAGTACCATAATAGTACTGATAAGGCAATAACGTTCAGTGATAAGTAATGAAACATGCTGGACTAATAGTACGTTACCCCCATTCCTGTACATTTTTCATAATATGGAACAGTGGACTAGGGATATGTTAGATGCATTCCTATGCATGTTTCATGTGCACTAAACAACATGTTATTTGTCTAGCATCGCATATTACACATTTAGTGTTTCCATTATTATGTAGATGTCATTTCAGAATGAATACCAGCCAGTATTAAGGCTCTGCATGTATGTTACACATTTCATGTTACCGTTATTGTCTCTGATAAAACTGATAGAGATGTGTTTTGGTATCATTGTCAATGACAACCAGTAGTATAGCAATTTACACACATATAGGTCCATTTTCCTTAACAAGAAAAGAACATCGCATTCAACAATTCTATACAATTTTAAAACATAAATAAAGGCAGGAGGAGGGTACCATTGGGATGCCGAAGACGGCTGGACGTAGAGACATACCCACGCACAAAACGGTAACAAGAATAAAGTTAGAAAGTATATGGATAAGATAAACCTAAAAGAATAAACAAGTCAACGGGGAATATGCCTTAGAATAGATATCTCATTGCAAAAGTCTTCCATGTTTTCTGCGGTAAGATCTTGCTCCAAGAAAAGCTTGATTGCAACATCTGTACCATTCCATGTGCCACGAAAAACTTCTCCAAAAAAACCTATATTGAAGGAACGTATTAAGATGTCAAAAACCTATTTAACATTGATCAAAGACTATTCAAGGATACAATGTGAAATATCAAAGGCCTAAAAAAGATTCATTGAAAACAAAACCACATAGAATGATAGTAAGTAATGATTACCAATTCCAACACGAGTTCCCACAGTCAATTCAGTGAAATCAATATTCCACTCCTCATAAGCTAATAAAGGTTTATTCTGGAACATGGGAGATTCCAAAACTTTATTCCATGTTGAGACCAATTTGGAATTTACCATGTAGCCAGAAGATCCACCTCTCTCAGAAGCATGACTATGGGGAGATGAGGGCAGTGATATTGCCTTCTGAGAGTTCATTTGGTCACGAGACAGATTATATAATGCAGACCTTGCACCGGATATTTCATCATGAGCACCGAGATGGAAATTTGATGCCTAAAATAGTCCAAAGTATTAGTAATCATCAATCCAACCACTTAAACGAAATCAATGGCTGATATCCTGACTTGAGGGATAAAACAACAATCAAAATTTAAAGAAACTAAAATTATGATGAAGAATATAAAATTTCAACACAAGGAAATAACAAATGCAATCATAAGTCACTTGTGCTCTCAAAATCCTAGGAGGCCCTTTGATCTGAAATTGATCCAAGCTACATCCCCTGTTTTTAACTCACACCCTCCTCCTAAACAAACACAAATTAAACATGAACTCATCTCCTTCCAAAGTTGGTTTGAGGAGATTTGGTCCTAGCCCTCTCTCTACATTTCAAGAATGCTAACCAATTGCGCTATCCCCTTGAAGGCATATCAAAGTTGCACATAATTTATAAAATTTATAATAAATACAAAACATAATGCAATCACGGAGATAATTAGTACACAAAAAGATTAAGGTATTTCAAAATTCTCTAACAAATTTGGTATCAAGAAAAAAGAATAGCCATATATTCTGACCAAAAAGGCATGGAAATGAACAGATCAATTAGTGTTCCCCTTGGGTTACTTAGTTCGTAAAATTATTTAATCTCCTATCTGTAATTTTATTCAAATCCACCATTCTACACTGTTTACGTCCTCCACAAACTCATCAAAGAGATGGACAAGAAAACTATCTAGTGTTTGAACATTAATACTATAAATATGATACATGATGTATTCAAATTCAGTGGTAAACAGTAAGTAGATTAAGGATACTAAAGTTAATTTGAAGAAACGACCCAAAAAGAAAAACGGTCAGAGATGTGTTGTACTTAAAATTTGAAAAGATAATTTCAAGTTGGAACACAACAAACAAATAGCAAACAGAACAGAGAAGACAATTGTATATATTATACATATAAACTAGGCTCCTAAGAATCACTTACTGGGATCTTAAGGCCTCACACTTCAAATAAGCTGCATCAAATATCCACTAAGGCATCTCAAGATGGCTAAATATTCATCCTTAAATTCATTTTAAAATAAAAAATAACGACGGAAGATGCTTGTTTGGGCTATACTAAATTTATGTTCTTAATTTCCTGGCACAAGTATTTGCAAAAAATTATCAAAATGTTAGCATGGGCTCATGAACGCACACCCTTGGCTTACTTGATCAATTTGTGCAAATACTTGCGCCAGGAAGATAAACCAGTGGCTCTTTCCATTAAGCATGCAAGATTGTGTGGATTAGCCCACTTCTTTGTAGGTTATATATTCACTTATGTGGCTTTCTTGATTGCCTCTACATCGGGCAAATTTGGTTAATTCTTTGTCTTGTATTGACAGTGAAGGGGTAAGATTTCTTATATTTCAACAGCTATATTTCTATATCTAGAATCCGACTCTATATAGAGGCAAACTAGGGAAGTTGCTTAATGGTGATGTAATGATGCAAATACTCACAACCGAGCAATGTGCAGTAAGTAAAAAACATTGAAACCTATATTTTAAAACCCAGCACGGCCCATCGACTCAGGAGAGATCAGATCCGGGGTCAACCCATACGTATATATAAAATACTGTAAAAAATAATAAATAAACCATAAAATGACCAAATTTTTTTAAAAAAAAAAAAATCTCTATAACTATATATTCTAGGGGTGGGCACGGATAGGTTCGGATCGGATAGGGTGAAACCCGAAACCGATCCGAACCGAAATGGCATTTTAAAACTAACCCGATCGGGTCTTCGGGTGAAAAAGAACCGTACTTGTCCAGATCAGGTTAGTTCGGATCGGATCAGTTCGGTTTCAGATTGGTTCGAATGATTCTTTGGTTTGGTTCGAATCGGGTGAGAGATCGGGTCAGTTCAGAACGGTTTTTTGGTTTGGATATATGGAAAAAAAATCAAAATTTTACCAAAAAATTCAAAATTTTACTAAAGAATTCAAAAATTCAAAAAAAAAAACACATTTTCGGGTCTTGATTCGGTTTTGGGTTCATCCGAACTGAACCGAAACCTGATAGACCCGATCGATTCCAATGTAGACATTCGAACCAACCCAAACTGACTTCGAGTCAGTTCGGATCAGATAGGGTAGGACATATCCGACCTGAAGCCGACCCCTAAATTATATTCCATACTCATTTGTCAAATAACATTCTATAGTGTATGAAAATAAATATCATCTAAGTGACAAGATCATCAAAATAACCAAGTAACCAACTAAATCATCCAAATAAATCATTTTCTTGTTTAAGATTTATAAAATTTATTAAAAAAAATACATATTCTACTTTCAGGAAATTATTTGCATTTTGAGTGTGAGGTGCTTTTGGTCCTCTATTTTACTATGTTGTCAAAGGCAGTAGGCGGGGCAAAATGTTTCGACAGTTTAACCCACCCAAGCACTGTCCAAGTGTTGCCTTTAACAACATAGCTATTTTAAAACATATTGGTCCACTGATCATTCAAATCTCACATCATATAATTCGCCTTTTGTCATAGACATTTTGTTTATTTAATATCGTTTCCTTTCATACATGTATCGATTTTTCTTTTGTTACTCGTATTTTCTTTTATTAGTTCACGGTTGAACCGGCCGGATCGGCAGGTTTTAGCCCGGTCCAATTGTGGACTGGGTCAATGAGCTAACCCAGACCGGACCTTCACCAATTCCAAGTTTTCCTGATTGGACTGGCCGGTCTAGTCCGGGTTTTAAAACATTGATTGAAACATTAAACTATTCAAGACCTGTCACATGGCGCTTGCATTAAAATAAAATACAAATAACAAGATGCCTTTCCTATTTGGAACCATGTTCTGTTTTTGTTGATGTTCTTAGTTTATTAATATAATGTATATTGTTGATACCAATCATCTAAATTCATCACTGACTATTTTGACAGATTAGTTAACTCCTAATATCACAGGCTAATTTACAAGCATGCATTTAGTAGAAGTAGAGCACATTTAAAAGTGTTATAATAGCTAATAATTTCATTAAATTATCATTTTTATACATAAAAGGATAGATGGTGCGGATCGTAGTGAGTTTAAAATTTTAATAACAGTATAAATGAAAATAGAAATCATGGTAGAGGCAGCAATCAAGAAAATGCATGGAAAGGATTAATTATTGTGATTTCCAAAACCATTTTCCTGAAAATTAGCTACCACTAAAAGATCAAAGTACACGTTGTAGCATAAAATAAATAGCATCAGTGAACCCCATGCCCTTAATAAGTCAATAGTACATGCATAACATCAGAACATTCAAGAATGATGCTAAAGATAAGACAATGCGAAGAAAAATTTAGTCCAAATTATAGGAATGAGAAAAGCATACATTTTTTGCAAGATCTGAAGTATTGTCAGTTGAAGAATGGGTGAAGGGCCTATCTTCCCCTCTTTCTCGCAAAAGACGGTTTTGCTTCAATGTTTCATTCATTGCTCGGACAGCCCTGAAACAGTTTGCAATATCCTGAGTTAGTCCTCTTAAGTATGAAAATCATTAAAGAATTCTGTCTTGTCAGTATTAATGCCTTCATAATCTATCTAACGGATTAGTCATGTACTCGATTCACCTATCCTTAACAGAACAAAGTTAGAAAAACATGAACCAGACCATGCATTTCAACAAATCAGGAATCCAATCTAATTATTTTCTTTTCTGTCTGACCTAAGAAGAAAATATAACTTATATAAGAAAATGCAAACCTACTATCATGCTGTGACATGAAACTGCAAGAAAAGCCAGGTAACCACTTTGAAATAATTCACAATTCACCACTGATAGGATACCAGAAGGCAGAAGAAAAGTCAAATTAATATGAACAAACTAAAAATGCAAATCAGAGTTATCATAACGCAGAAACAAATATGACATAAGAACAAACACCAATCTTAAGATGTCATCAAAACTTCTAGGAAAATCTAAGTTATAATAGCTCTTACAAATATGACACATAATAACAAACACCAACCTTACGATATCATCGCCTATCTCAGGAGTAATGCTAATGCTTCTTCTTCTTATTCTACGAGCTTCTGAAGTTGATGCACCCTCTGACCTGCAACTATGATTAAGTTCGAATGGGAAAGAAGATTTCAGTTTACAGCTCTACAAATTCTAAAATTTACATAGACCATGTTCACACTACTACATCCATTTCATATAAAACACCAAAATAAGTTAAAATAAAATCTGCTGCTTTCGAACTAACATAAAAAGACACATCCACTTACAGAAACATCATAATAAAGAAATTGTTTTACTATTTTTTGGTGCATCATTCTATTAACACTATTGTCAAGCATACCAATAATAACACACGACTAAATTATCAAGAAGAAAGTGCAAGTCCGCTAGGAACCAGTAACGGACCCAGAGAATTTACCTAGAGGGGGCTGCTCTTACTAACAATGAGATGGATTCTTGCAGGAGTTGGGGATTGAATAAGTGAATTGGGGAAGAAGTTTAAACAAGTGGAAACTAGTACTTAAAAGTGTCAATTTGTGATTAGATTAAAATTGGGTTTTTTATAGAGTAAATATTACTTTGTTATGGGCCAAGAATTAGTCATTTTGTGTTTAGATTTAAATTTGGTGTTTTACAGAGCAAGAGTTTACGTTGTTATGGGCCAAGCCTTCTAATTATTTAACGAAAGTAAGTCTTCTACTCATTTAATAGATAAATGTTTTTTTAATGGGGGCTAAATGAACATATTGTATATGTTTGGTGTAACTCTATTAAGAATATAACATAGATATATATGGATTTCAGATGACTTACACCTGTAGGCAAGGCCTATTACTATTTAAATCTGAATGAGTTTTAAGTTCATTAAAATAAAATAATGTTTGAAAAACTGTAAGTAGCCAATTAACCCAAAAGCTTGAACATAATTAAAGGCCCAACAACAGTATTTGAGTTGCATGTTCCCTCGCATGAAAGGCAGATGGAACAAACACAATCGCAACCACAAACAGACACATAACTTACTACAATTTACTAACATAACTAGGTGATTAGAATGCAGAACCATTTGGAAAACTGACTCTAATACCATGTTAAGTAGGATCATACGCTTAAGCTTAGAGACAACAATTTTCAAGTGAGATAAAGGTTCAAGCCAGATTTCCTACAGAGGAAGGATCAGTTTCTGCATTTTATAGAGACAAGGCTACTTATATAAACTCTAGATGGTGAATATTTCTTTGGTGCTTTAAACCCATCCATAAACTGTTGAATGGTAATGTAGCGCAAATGGCTGATAAAGTTGATGGAATTATATCAGAGAACAATAAAAGTACAAGATACTTGGCCAGACCAGAGTAACGTCATTCAGAAAGTAGCCAGGAACTGAATTGCAAAAGCAGCACTAATCTTAGACGCGGAAGCCTAAATGGAAAATGAACAAATTGAAAGTACTAGAAAGAAGCAGCCAAATCCTATCAATTCCATCAGAAGACAAGCAAAGCCATGGAATTTAGTCTTTTGTCTTTTCTGCTCCTGTCCAAATGAAGGTTGGAAGTTGCACAATCACTTGAGGCCTAGACAGGCAAGGAGATATAACTCCCAACAGATTCTTTGGACCATATAGGTGGGTATATACAGTGGGAAGTAATAGCTGGAATTAGAATGTCTTTGTTGATGATTATAAATGACCAATCCCACGACTTTTTAATTCTAACATACCCAGTGATATGAAGTAGATAACAATCCAGTCCCAAAGAATTTCAGCCAGCATGTCATCATTTCCTTTTTAAAAAAGTAATTCTATCTACCACTTCTATAGAGGAACATAACCATAGATTCAACCATGATATTTGAATTAGGCAACCAAGGAGAACTAGAATGTTTATTTCATTTCTTGGTACTGAGAGTAGCCAAGCACATGAAAAATCCACGTAGTGAACCATGCATATATAAAATAAAAAATTCTAATTTCTGTTTAAGTCGCATAAACGTGGGATCAAAAGTGGGAGAACCTTGACGTTGCTACATCATCACCGTAATCACCAAGTGAATTTCTTTCTCCACCTAGCATGGATCGCCCACGTGCTCGAAATGAAGGATGCTCTGGACTGCAAAAACAAATAAACTTTTTAAAACAATGACAAAGACAGATAGAATTATTGAAACTTGCCAATGATTTGAAGGACAAACTATGTACACTCTTCAACAAGAGTTATGCACAAGGATCAAAAGTGCTCATGTCAAGCACAAATCAGTGCATTTTTGGATGCTTTTATGTGAGTGTGCGTGTCTAATTCTATAAGTGTGTCTTTGATAGAGAGAAAAGTATAGCAATCATATCATCACTTATTGCTGCAATAGCAAAGAAAATTTCCTTCAAAACATCCACCTCGATAAAATTACAAATTAAAAACATATTAAAGGCTAGAGAGGAATTATTAAGCATTATATACCAAACTATTTTTAATCCTGATTTTATAACACAACATTTGAGAGTAATCTCACATCATATCAGTGTGGAAAATTTCTGACAGGTGAAATTAATAAATAATATCAAATAGGTTCCTAGATCATGTTACTGAGTTTATATATCTAACATTATGGCTAAATTTTTTTATTGGAAACAAATAGACAATATTGTGACTAAAGGCTCATAAAGCCTGAACTAATTTTATTCAGATCATTTTTACTCATAACTACTCATTCGTAAACTAAACAAAATATGGCAAAGTGAATCACTGCACAATTAGAAAAATTATTTTAATATGAAATATTCATTATCTCAGTAAAATTGTAGGCATATTCTCAAGCAACAAGCACTGTAGGAAATCGTAAGATATGTTCGCACCAATAATAAGACAGACATTGCCAAAAACTCCTCTCTTTCTGTTATTTGGATGAGGGATTTGGTTTTCTGGCATGATAGGAAATAAGCAAAATCCACAGAAGGTGTTAAAGAAAACCTGGAACTAGCAGTCCGCTGTTCAGCAATGACCTTTCTCCGGCTACGGCGCCAAAATGTAGTCGCAATGTTGGGTTCACTATGTGAGAAACTGAGGGCGTGAAAACAAATTCAAATATGAAAATGAAAAGATAAGAAACAAAAAGGCATTAAATCAGTGCATAGAACTAGACAAAAGAAACAAGCACCATTACCTCAGTTTCCTTTCAAGAGAAGCTGTAGGTCGCATCATCCTAGTATGCAATGAAGGACCTGATATATTTGAAGATGCTTCTAATTTCCGATGGAACTGAAGGCTTTCATCTTTGTCAGTGCTGTTGAAAAGTGAAAAAGAAATAATTCCAACATAAAAATGTCTATATATAAAATGTGAGTCAAACAGCATCGCCTAACCTGTCTGGATCCACTCTTTCTGAGAACCCATACAGAGGACTGTTAGGCTCTAGTGGTGAATCACATGAGTCATTTTCTGCAGAATCACTCTCCCCTGCTGTCGAGATATGGGACATAAAAATTGCCTTGGTTGAGCGGGGTATTAGCTGACCAGGAAACCGCATAAGATCAACCAGTAATTCCACAGAATTCAACACAACTATCACAGACATGTGTTTGTAAGAGTCCAAGCACTCCACAGTCCCGTCATTTGGTAAACCCTGATAAAAATTGGAGGAAATAAGCACGTCATTTCAGCAGTTTGATTATGATGTAGCCATAGTTGTCTAAGGCGCGTCTCATGCTCAGGCTCAGACCACTGTGCCTCAAGAAGGGTCAGGCCAGATGACCTCCATCATGCCAGACGACCTTCATCGGTCGCATGCCTCATAAAAATATGTGAGAAAACCCCTACTCAAATTGACCCACCCAATCCGAAATCAAGTCGTAAAACATTTCTTTAATAAATTATTATAGGTTTTGGGATAAGCTTTAAATTTCAACACACATTAATTTGTATTATTAGTATTTGTATTATTATAATTGATTTTTTATATATTTTCAATGATTTCTCTTTATTTTAGTTGACTGGATACTTATATTTTTTTCTGCAATTTGTGCCTCACATTCATTAGGCGCACTCCTTACACCTTGAGGCGTGCACCTAGGCCGTAAGACCCTTTGCGCCTTGGTACGCCTTGCGCCTTTAACAACACTGGACGTAGACATGTAGAGAAATAAAAAGGCCAAAAAACTTTCTTTTTCAGCTGAAACCATATAAGATCAACCAGCAATTCCACAAAATTCAACACAACTATCACAGACGTGTTTGTAGGAGTCCAAGCACTCCATAGTCCCATCATTTGGTAAACCCTAATAAAAATTGGAGGAAATAAGCATGGCATTTCAACAGTTAGACCATGATGTAGGCATAGTTGTTAAAGGCACGTCTCACGCTCAAAGTCAAACAATTGTGCCTCGAGAAGGGTGAGGTCAAATACTTCATCAGGCGTGTGCACCTTTGAGAAGCGCCTAGACGCACCTAGGCGTGCCTAATAAAAATATGTGAGAAAATTTCTAGTCGAATTGACCCACCAAATCCGAAATCAAGTTGTATAATATTTCTTTAATAAATTATGATAGGTTTTGGGATGGGTTTTAAATTTCGACAAATACATTAATTTTTATTATCAGTATTTGTATTATTGTAATTATTTTTTATAAATTTTCAATGATTTCTCTTTATTTTAGTTGACTGAATACTTATATTTTTTATGCAATTTGCGCCTCACATTCATTAAAAGCACGCCTTGCGCCTTGAGGCGCGCGCCTAGGCCTTAAGACCCTTAGCGTCTTAGTACGTCTTGTGCCTTTAACAACACTGGATGTAGCCATGTAGAGAAATCAAAAGGTCAAGAAAGTTTCTTTTTCTTCTAAAACTCATATAAAAATAACTTGCAAGTGTGTGTGTGTATGCGGGCATCCGCATGATTTTTTCATGCGGATGCCCGTACTAAAGAAAGACACTCTCTGTGTGTGTCTATATATATATGTATATAGTTCTTCCCTCATACGGGAGAAAAGTAAATGTACTTTCTAGTGTAGGGAAAAACCACAAGAAAGTATGTACTTTCTCACCTGTTCGCATGAAAATTTCATGTACACATCCGCACCTAAATTATATATATATATATATATATAAAAAACCAAAAAATGCAATTAAAACTTACCACCATAAGCCTACTTTCTAGACCAACAGTATCCGCCAAAACTTTAAATAAAATTGCTCGAGGACGGCATGAACCATGCCTAATTTGCCCTAGCAATTGGACACCTCGAGCCTCAAATATGTGGGAGGTTTCCTCTTGTGCAGCTTTTGCTGGACTTTCCACATTCGGTCGTTTATAAACGTCAAATACCTGTTCATGGAACATCAGTGTATAAAAGATGTTAGTCATAGCTAAAAAGAAATACTAAAAAGAGATCAAAGCAAATGGTAGTAGATGTTTATCCCTAGGCATGCAAAGCAAGAATTTGTGAGGAAAAAACAAAGCAATTGTTTCCCTGTCGCATCTCTAAGTTATTATAGCAATTCTAACTATGACTCTTGAGGTTTGTTTCCAAAGTCATTGAGCACAAGTAAAATCATATGAACAGCATTTGTAACAGTTGTAAACACATTTTGATCCCGAAATGTAAAAACCCCAAGTTGTACACATAAGGCCAACCCTTTGGCTATGTTTATTTATCCGAGATGTAACTTTATCTCCTTGTCTTAATATCTATGACAAACATTTTTTTCTTTTTTTCTTTTCTTTCATTCTTTCTTTATTTTTTTTAACAAGCATACATTACCTGCACAGGCCTCCAAGTGTACATGCTTGCAGATGAAGGAAAAGGAATGATGTAAATAAATTTAAAAAAAAAAAGGAATTCTAGCATGCCTCCAGCATAGAAAACTAAAAAGAAACATAAATCCAGGAACTTATTAGAAGAACTTCTTTTCATGATCCCTCTAGCCCTTTCTGCCTCCTCCCTTTCATCACAAAAACAAAAACTCTCTCTATCAAGGATCACTTAGTGCCTATTTGCTTCTGTCTTAGAATCTATTGATTTCTAGGAACATTCTCTTTCTTATGTACTAGTATAACTAATTATTAGCATTTTTCCTGTTGATTAACTTATCAATAGTTGAAAGATGTCTTTGTCTACATACCGAACAAAAATTCAATAGGCAATACTAGTAAATGATAAAACTTAAAAATAAATCCATGAAAAAATTCAATAGGGAATACTAGTAATGCTAAAACTTAAAAAGTAATTCACTTGGATTTCTTTTGTGCAATTCTTCACTAGGATCATCTTCCAGTACATAGTTGGTAAAGTAAGAAACTATTTTAAATCTTAACTCATGGTCAAGTATAAAAGGTAAAATACTGCAATGGGATAACAATATGACACAACAACATTCTCAAAATGTTATTACCAATCCGGCAATCTTTTTAATCATAGCAGCTGGATTCGAATTCAATCCTTTCACCAATGCCACAATCAACTGCTTCAGCATGGATAGCTTTTTATCTTTCTTTGAATCTACAAGAATAATATCTGCTTTGTGACCCTCTTCCCCCAGCGCATGAAGCTCGTCTACAGTGGGAATACTATCAAAAATCTCCTTCAGTCTTTTATCCTGTATACAGTTCCATACTATCAAATTAAGTCATAATTAAGTGAAACCAAGTCATGGAAATATATGTAAATATGCCATGTGTTTGTGCTTACACAGACAGATGTTAAAAAACGTGAAAACGTGTAATAACCAGAGACCGGGGTACTGATCCACACTAAGGACATTGATCAGATTAAAGACAAAATGTCAGGCATATGGTAAGATTCTGCAACCAAATTAGATGAGGTTTAAAAATGGTGGTCAACCTGACAAGAGAGAAGAACTATGTCCAAAGCAGATCAAGCTAGTTAAAAATGCATATCTTATAAGAAAGGAAAGTAGACAGCGTGTATGTTGCTCATGAATAAGAGAAATACTTTGGGGACTTCTGAAATGATGCTTCAAAACTTCAAGACAGCGGCTAAGAGGACGATGGCATAAGAACATAAAATACCCACTTGTTATATGAATATTTCCATATACTTTTGAACAATTACTAGTGTTAATTTCTGAGAGATTCTAATAAGCTTCAAAATACTATTTATTAGTCTGTACTTGCAAAAAATCCCGGAAGTGCACTCAAAGGCCACTTCAGCACGTTCATCTATAAAGTGAGATTTCAATCCAAAACTTTTAGCTAATAAAAAACTTACAGACAACCTCATTATGAGCCAGAAATGTATTGTTACAAATGCTTCATTCTCCAAAAGGCTGAAAAAGGACAGTTTTCTAACATAACCTATTGGTTCTCCAACTCAAGTGGGAACCTAACGACCAAACAAGAGCACAATTATGGCCTTCACCAAAGTAGCAAAAACTAATGACCTGAATCTCCCTTTGTATGAAAAATTACATAAGAATAAATTGCACACAAGGGAAAAAGAGGAACCATTGTTTGACGGACTATCAATACCAATTAATTTCCTATACCTGCTGAAATCCATAAATGTAACAATGTACACACTGAAAATGCTCAAATTTGAATCAATTCACTTTTTCCTATTCAACCAGACAATCATCACTCAAATAAGTAGTATGGTTAATTCTAAGTTTAGAAGGGGATTCAAGAAGAGACCAAAACTTGAGGGACATGGCTTTGTCAATAGAATCAGCAAATTATATCGTACCTTATTTACATCATGTATAGTTGTGTACAACTAGTTTTCCATATATATAGTTTCCATGTATAGCTATCACAATTTTCTATTTAATATAATTCTCATAAGGATGAGAGGTATTCAGCCAAACCTTGACATGGTATCAAAGACTATTCTGGTTCCTCTTGGATATCATAGAAAAGTATAAAACTTTCAACCAGATTCAATTATTCCAGTAGCTTCATTGCCACACCTTAACAGTCCCATTTAAAAGTTTGTAATGTGTGCTTAATTAGATGCAACCATTACACCAGCGCAGCAGAAAAATACTACATATTCTCCCCTGTTCAGCCAGCCCTGCCAGTGAAAAACTACAAAGACCAATATTTCTAAAGCATACCCCAAAAAAAAAAAAAAATGCTTTTGCATATTTATAACCATGGAGGTAGCTTCGAGAATACTTCATTGGAGCCCATTTAGCTGCTACACACTTGACCCTCAACTTTTTCTCATAATAAGTTGCCGTTGCCAATCATGTTAACAAATGGTCCATAACTGAACACAGCTAAGCATTCAACAATCAACACCCATATGGTGCAACAGCAACTGAATTGCAATCTCTCTAGTCATTTTGCATTTGGGATGCCTGACATCCTATAAACACTGATGATTGCATGATGCAAACCCTCAAAATGGAACATCCTCTAAACGGAGTTCATAACTAAGTTAGTTAGGACTTGTCATTCGACTCACTACACAAAGTTAAGCAGATCCCATACTACTTCACAATAAGGTAAGCACTGCTGACTTCGGAATTCCAAACCATAAATCTTAACCTTGCTCCTACATTTTACATAAATTAAAAGTATAACCATGGTACTAACTTGATTTCAGATCTGCTGATTTAAAGGATTTCCCTTATAGTATGCATGATATTAGTCTAGTTTTACATTTACAAGAAAAAAAATGCATTCATTATTTTCTTTGTTCCTGTTAGGTTTCTACTAGGCTGGTAGAGACAGAGCCATTAAGAAACAAGCATTTGCATAATTTTTGAAAAAGAAAGTAAATCAGGAATAACAAATCCATTTCAAAAGTCTAGAAGCAGATCCTTTTCCCTTGAATAAAAGTTAACACATACATTAAATAGGATCTCACTAGCAATGGTTCCAAATGTGGGGAAATATATATATATATATATATATATATAGATAGATAGATAGGTAAGTAGGTAGGTAGATAGATAGATAGAGGAAGACATAGAAAGGAAACCTGTTATCTTTATGGAGACATCACATAATCACTTGAACATTCAGGGGGCCAGCAAATATTGAACTGTAGCTAAATTTAGCAGCAACTATAATAATGGTTATTGCCAATGCTCAGAATATAAAATTCAATTCTCACCGGAGTGACAGAATAGAAACCATTTGGAATTGGTTCAGAGAGCATTCCAGTGCTCCAGAGAATTTGTGATGCTGTCTGTGATGACAGCCCATCTTGCCCGAAATTTCTAGGTGATTCTTTATTGCTTAAAGTCTCTTCTTGAGATCCCAAAGAAACAGATCCAAATTTTTCAATGAGATCTTGAGTCCACCATGTAGCATTAGGAGGCCCATGCTCCACTGATCCTGCATCATCTCTTGTTTCCTCCATGACCTTGAGAATATGGCATATAAAACCATTTCGCCCCTACTTCTTACCCCATGAAAGACCCTTTCAGTTTTAGTATGTTTCTAATACAACAAAACATTGACAGCAAACTCCTTGCTTTCTGACTTGTTTAGGCTGGAGGTCATCTGACCTGAAAAACAAAAACCATATAGTGAGACTAGGCTTCTGAATAAAAGCAAAACATACTTCTAAAGAAAATCAAATAAATTTATGAAGCAGCAAGTTGTTCTTCCGAAAATGAACAAGAAAGAGCAGAATGCATAAACCACTAACAGTAAAATTAACCCACAGATCTTGGGAAAATATTTCTTTGTTATGTTATGTGCAAATTGAATTACATGAGAAAATCACATATCAAGAAATATGTTTCTCTTTAAACAATTAAGACCACCTACTCAGGATATTATCGCAAAAATTACTTGACCTCCAAAGTAATAGGGCCCAGCAGTAATCAACACTAAACTCAGTGAAAATAGAAAGACGGAGGGGTTTCTGAGTTTAAAATAATAAAAATTAAAAAATTAAAAAAAAAAAAAAAAAAAAAAAAAAAAAAAAACCATGTTCCTTGTGACACCTTAGCACCCAAGGGGCGTGGCTTAGTGGTGTAGGATTCAGGATCTAATCTCCAGGTCCTCGGTTCGAATCCAAGGGTGCATTTCTTGTAAGAGCTTAGGACAGCCGGGGTTTTACCTACTCCACTTAAGCATGGGTCGGGTGGTTTGGCAGCGGGATTTCCAATGTTTCCAAAAAAAACCCTTAGCCCCTATTGTTAAGAGAAAATAAGTCAACAATTAATTCTAAGGCGTAGTAAGTAGTAACCCACATTAATCGACTCCTTGGCATGGCTTCAACACAGCAATTGGTTCCTCTACCCAATATCTTGATCTTTTGTTGGGATTTCTATAACATCTTTGAATACCATTTGCAGATAGGATGATTATTATACCACATCCTAAGCATATTTGTGACTTCAAAAGAAAAGATAATCATGGAATAATTAAAATAAGGCTAATTTGTATTAAATCAAGATACCAGCACAGAAAACCTAATTATATAATTCCTGACTTCGGCAACTTGAAACCACCTTCACAATTTTTACTTCCACTCTATCATCCTCCTCTTCCACTAAGTATCTTGATAAGCTTACACCAAATCAATTATCAAATTGTAATCAATCGAAAAATTAAATAAAATCACTTGACACCTGCCACTAATCGACTCCGCAGCCTTGCATCAAATCAAGATCTTTAAGAAAAGATACGAAGCACATAGTCATAAGAGAACACATTATTGAATTCCACATTAATAGTCTCCCACCAAAAATCTTTATAATTAGCTGACACTATAAACATCAGAGGAAATCATTCTACATGTCGCACCAATCAAATACGATGCATTTGCATTAAATCAAGATCTTTCCAACAAAAATATACACACAGCACAAAAATAGAATACCTACTAATACAATTTTGACCTTATCGACTATAAATACCCTACACATTCTTGAATTTGACTCTATCAACCACGTACTCTACTAAAAATCTAGATAATTAACCTAACACTAAAACCAAAACTGAAGCCCCAAATCAATCATCACATCAAACGAAACCCGACGATACTTGCACCAATCAAATAAATAATTAAATCTAAATGAAAATTTAATAACAGAAATACAGAAAAGATCAATTACATTTGAATGAAAATCAGCTAATGAGGAGAAGGTTTTACCACCAGCAGATCCAACCAAGCATTTGAATCTCAACTCCTCCTTTGTCTTAAATAGCATCCTCTCTCTACATCACTTCTAGAGAGAGAAACTATAGTTTCTATTAATTAATTAATATTTGAAAAAAGACGGAAAAAAATAATTTGTATTAATGTTTTAGAGATAGGGAGGGAGAGGAATTTGATTTTATTAGACTTTAATGTATTTTTTTAATTTATATAGTTTTGATTGAAGAAGAAAAGCGATGGATTTAAAAAAAAAAAAAAATAGAGAGAGAGAGAAAGTAAGAGCTGGTGAGTCACGTGCACAAAGGTATCTGGGGACCTCTGTCCGACAGCCAGCTGGCAACGGGGTGGCTCACCAACATCCACACCTTCGTCCGCGTAATTCACGACCTCCTTTTTCTTTTCTTTTTTTTTTTTAATTTTTACCATGAATAAACTAAAGGGAATTTAACAAAAATATCCACACAAAAAAAAAAAAAAAAACTTTTCATTTTTTAAAATGAGTCAGGATGTTTACATTTTATAAAAAATAGACACATTCTCCGAAGAAGACTTTGGAGAATCCACATTCTCCGAAATCTATAATGAATTTCTTTTTTTATTTTTTTATTTGAAATTTCGGAGATCTTAAATTTATTTATGATTTGTTTTTTGTACTAATTTTACTTAATTCTTTTTTTGTTGCTTTTAAGAGTTATGTGTGTGTATGTGTATATAGAGTTAATTATATATCAAAACAATTAACCATACATCAAAATGAAAATAATATAATATATATTAAAAAAAACTACATATCATCAAAATTAATGTAAGTCAATACATCATCAGGTCTAATATCTTACTCAGCAGACATTCTCCTCAAAAGTTCTAATGTTACATGTAATGACCACCTCATTCCTTTTTTGTCGATCCTCTATTCTCTTTTGTCCCTCGTCGATCCTCGTCTAACCTTCCCCTATCACAATCACGCGGTCACGTAACAAAATGACTAATTGATCACCTGTAGGATGAGAAGCGTGAGATGGGCCAGCGCCATCGAAGCTGTTGGGGTTGGTGCTCAGAGCGCCAATTCCCGGTTGTATTTCTTTTGAATACTTCTGTAAAACATTATTATTATGAATAATATATGCAGTTTCTATAATATAATCTATCTTATTAAATGGTAAAGACGTAATGACCTTAGAATGATTAGTCATGGTACTGTTGCAAAAGCGTCGCAACGGACATTGAGTAGTATCATGACATTGTCATTCTCAGACAGTTCCTGGTCAAGGTTTACACTACTTGGTCAGTATAGTAAACCCGTTGAGACCAGTACATGTCGTATACTGGAATATTTGATTCCAATGGTTTCTCAATGAACCATTAGTCTTGGAGACTAGTATAGACGTGTAGGTGTTTATAGCGGATAAACACTGAACGACTCACCGAAGATTCTTAATGGATGGTACACCAGCGTCAATAAGAATCTTCTCGGGTTGAGTAGCACTTGTGATTCTTAAACTTGAGATGCCATTGTGGGCACATGAGACATCTTCTACACTCAGATGGCAGTCACGTCACCGATCTATTTAGATCAGACCTCCGCATGTTCGTTGGGTGTAGATAGATCCTCAGGGTGTCCTATGTGTATCAAGATAGGATCCGTCAGTTCTGTGTACCAGAGCATAGGTAGTCCATATGATTAGCAATCAGATAAAACCATGGGCCCGTGGTAAAGTTTAGAAGCTAGTTCTAAACATTCTTTTGAGATTGCTAATAGAATAATCGACTGGATAATCCCGATAGAGATTTGACGTTTATATCTATATCTCTGGGATTTATCCGGATACCTGTGACGGAGGAATTATACATTTGCCATGACCTCGACCTGTATGATTCAGCGAGATTATCCGTGATCGTCATAATCTACGGGTGGATAGATTATGGACACGAAATTAGAGTTCGTGACGGATATACCTGAATCTAGAAAGTCTCAATAATGAAACAAACTAGTAGAGCACTAGAGCAACATTAATAAATAATATTGATTATTTATAAAGTCGTTTAAAGGTTAAACGCAAGATACGTGCTAAAGGGACTAGATAGTCATTTGCCTAATTATTGTGTATTTACATTTAATACTTGATTAATTTAAATACACATTAATTAATAGTCAAAATGAGTTATTTGACTTATATCCTAAATGAATATATATTTTTAATATTTAATGTAAATATTATACATATATTTAATGTATTTGTATTTGATTAATTAATTAATTATTTAATTGTTAAATGATTAAATTAATTAAAATATAAATATCTTACATTAGGATATTTTAAGTAAATGATATTAGTTGCCATTGTTGACTTAAATAAATATCCATAAAGTGTTTTAGATATTTGTCAAGTTGATTAAATGATTTTGAAATGAAAAATTTGGTATATACACTACTTGAATTTTCGGCCAAGGCCAAAAATGCACAAGTATATATTGTTTTCATTTTCTTTTCATTTGGTTAACCTAATACACTTTTCATAAAACTCCATTGAAAGAAACCAAGGAAACAAGTGAAGGAGAAAAGGAAAAACCAAAAGAAAAGCTTGGATTTTGTAAGTTTTTCAAACTTACTATTAGAAAGGAAATTGTTCCTTAGGATCTAGGCAACATCTGGTGATGTTCTTAAGTTATTCTTTTCTTTATTTCTTGTGTTTTTGATGATGGAAATTTTTATTGAAAGTGTAAAGCATGTATTGTGAAGGAAGGTTGTGACTATTGTAGTTGTAAGCTTTCTTTTAAGGTTTTTGGAAACCAAGTTGCTAATCTAGAGTTGTTGAACCACTCTTAGATGACCTAGATTTGATCTTGAGTTGTTTAATTGTGTTGAGACTTGGATTGGATGTAAGAATGATGATTGAAGTAATTGATTTAATGTATTTGGTCTAATTTGTCCAATTTGAGGAAATTGAAAAATTAGGGTTCATGACTAATTCCAAATTTGGGGCTTTTCATATATGTTGTGTATTTGTATGTGTATATGATGCATATAAAGTTTCATGTTGATTGGATTTCATTTGGATGTGTCTTGAAGCATGAAAGTGCAAAATGCACAAATTGGAGCCAAATGGTGCTCTCGGCATTGGTGAAAGAATTTGGGGATTTTGGTTGTTTTGGTGTTTTGATGTTTTGAACATGCTAAGTTCATCTTAGAAATGATTTAGAATCATTCAAAATTGATTTGATCAATTTCGGACTAAAATGGACAAAATACCAAAGTAAGGGTAATTTGGTAAATTCACTTAAATATGATTTATTGAATTTTATTTCATAATTTGATTATTGGAATATTAAATAAATGTGTTTATTTAATTAATCCGAGAAAAATTTTTGAAATTGGAAAATACAATTTTTCCACCGCTTCCGCTGCGTTACCGGATTCAGCCCCTAAAAACCCCTATAGAAGCCTATTGGAGGATGGCCAGCGCCATCAGAGCATAATAGAAGACCATCAGCAACAGGATCATCCTGTGAAGGCTGGTTCCGCGTAACACGATAACCTACCAAACAGATAAATAAAAAGAATTAAATAATTGAATCACTATCGATTTTTATCATGAAATATATATATATATCATTTTTCGATACCTGTAATAAAAATATTATTTGCGTATGTACAATAGAGGCTCATCTGTCGTATGAATCACTGGTTAATGATAGTCGGATGCTCAAAGGAGACCACCTCGTCATCCAAATTCAGCTGGAAATACTGCATGAGTCGGGTGATGACCATGCTATGGGGAATGCCCAACATTTTATGGGTATGAACCTGAAACAAATGCCCTATAATAAAGGGCTCCAGATCCTGAATCGTTTCCGGATCGATGTTACTGATGAACATCTGACATAATCAAGCATACATTGGGACGTTTAAAGTATAAATGACATCTCATATCATCTCGTGCAGTAGATCGATCTATCTTTATCTTGTAACATCTTCTATATCTATGGGTGGTAATTTGGGTCATGATTCATTTATTCGTTCGATTCAATTCGCTTTAAAGCGAATACGGATTTGGAAAAATGGATTCGTCTAATAAATGGGTCAATTCGATTCGATTCATTTAATAAACGAATCAAATCTGAATTTAAGCTCATCAATTCATTTATTCGTTTAGAATTCGTTTATGAAACGAAATATAAACGAATCCAATTCGAATCCAATTCGTTTAATATCTGTTTAATTATATTACAAATTTAGCATTTTTGTTGATTATAATTATTAAACTCGAAGGATATTTTAGTCATTTCATATGTTTAACCTAAGTATATAAAGTGAAAAATAAAATCTAAACTTAAAATCTAAACCTAAATCCTAAATGTCGCCTCTCTCAATCTTTCTCAATCAAACCTAAACTCTCAATTCAATCAAACCTCAAATCTCAACTGAGTTCGAATCTCGTGGTAATCAGGTAATCTGGTAAGTCATTTCGTATATTGATTTCTTCCTTTCTGGTTCAATATTTTGAGTAGTTTCTGAAATCCTCGAAGCACTGTGCTTTACGTTAATTCTGATTCTTTTGTTCCATGTCTTAATAAGGCTTAGATTTCATACTTAATCCACCAATGAGCGTTACAGACCACTAGTAACTTTACATGTTTAAATTATTTGCATTATTGCAGGGTGTAAAGCTTTTGGATTCCTGTGAATTTGTGATTACTTTTTCTCGTAAAATAATATTCTTCCTTCGAGGTTGAGGTATAATTCATTTTGACCATATTTCTTGGTTATGTTGGTTTAGAGTTTTGGTGTATCCGAGGATACCATTAATATTAGAAGATGATCAAGCTGGTACAAAGTTACACTTTGTTTATGTTCTGTTCTGATTTTTTTTTTATTGTTTTGTATTTTTTTATTTTGGTGCATGTGTTGGCGTTCTGTTTCTTTTCTGGTATGTTTCTTTTCTTTTCTGTTCTGTAATGTTTTTTTTTTTTATTTTTTGCTGTAATTTTTGTTTATTTACCTTTGTGATTATTTTAATTGTTGAATGATGGCATATTTACAGGAAAATGGAGACCAATGAAAGTGATATGGCGTATACAGTTGATGACTCTCCAAGCACTGAAATTGATGATCTAAACATTATTATGTAATTGATTATGTAATTTGAAATTTGGAGCTTGTTAAATGCTTAGATTTTGTAAGGAATATGTTATTGAATATGATATAATGCTTAGATTTTGTATTTTAAAACGAATAAACGAATCGAATACGAATATTCGATTATTAAATGAATACAAATTCGATTTGTTTAATTTTATATAAACAAATCGAATGCGAATATTCGTTTAATAAATGAATAATAAATTCGATTTGATTCGTTTGATTTTATGTAAACGAATAAACGAATCGAATACGAATATTCGTTTATTAAATCAATCGAATTTGAATCTTAATATCAGGATTCATTTAATAAACGAATCGAATTCAAATTTAGTGCATTACAATTCGATTCGTTTAGTATTCGTCACGAATTCGATTCGTTGATTCGTATTGCCACCTCTATCTATATCTACTACATATGCCCCAAAAATAGGACGTGCAATTCAGACATTTTGATATCGAGCGAACGCCTCATTATTTGGGCAGTAATAAGGAACAACAACAGTCATAACTTCGGAAACAAGTTCAGATTTTGGACCAAGTTCGGAGACAACTTCAGATTTCCTAAAAAACTTCGGAGAAAAGTTCGGATTTCCTAAGTTTGATGGATAATTCAGATATTTTTTTGTCGTGTCATGTTCACTTCGGAGATCTCAACTTTATATATTTTTAAAACTTCGAACATCAGAAATAATAACTTCGAAGATCCGAAGCTTCAAATAAAATAAAAATTTCAGTGTAGATTTCGGAGAATGTGTCTATTTTTACAAAACTCAAATATTGTGGCTCATTTTGACAAATGATAAAAAAAAAATTATTAGTTTTGTTAAATTTCATAAACTAAATTCAAACAAGCAGCTGGTCCAAAAAAATTGAAAAAAAAATTCCAGTGGTACGGTATCGTGGAAATTAATTAGGGATAAACTTTGAAATCTACAATTCTTCATCCCAATCAAATATGAATAAAAATATTTACAATAAAATCATTTATATTAGAAGAAATATTTAGCTTAATTTTACTAAATATCATAAATTCGCTCATTTTCTAATAAAAAAAATGATGAAATCTAATGCGTTGACATGTTACATGCTTATTCTGTTTATAGTTCTAACATGACAAATCTTGAAGTATATTTTATACCAGAGAATGCATCATCATCGGTAGAATGCAGCAACAAATATTTTTTTTTTTTTGAAATCGTTGGAAATTCCACCGTCAAACCATTATTTCCGGGTTTAAGTTGGGTAGGTAAAATTCTCGATTGTCTCAAGCTCTTACAAGAAATACACTTTCTACATTCGAACCCAAAACCTCAAAATGAGATCTAAATCCTACACCAACAAACCACATTCTTGAAGCAAATTCATTTTTCAGCTCATCATTTTCTCCCCTCATGTTTCTCATATGTATCTCTTTAACATGCAATTGAATGTACATATTTTGATATTTAGATTTTGATTAAAATATTAAGTTGAAATATTCGTTGAAATATTCTTACTCATAATTAAATTAATATGATTATTGTTGGAATCCGAGTGGCATAACTAAAGCAAAAAATGAAAATAAATATATTTTTATTTATTTCAATTTATTATTCCAACAACATTTTTTTGTCTAAATATATTAATTCTGTATAAAATGAATAACAATTCTTAACTTGGTGTAATGGACAATCCCAATTGTTTTTTAATACCTTTAGATCTTTCGAAGATAGCTCTGCACCAATGGACAGATGGGTGAGCGTTGATGAGAGCACTTTAAGATTTTGATATGATCACATTTTAATAATCTCAACACCTTTTTTTTTTAACCGTTAGAAAAATTACGGCAAAACTATTCATTTCGGGCTTAAACGGAATAGGTAAAATCATCGGTTGTTCCAGACTCTTACAAAAAACGAACTCTCTAAATTCGAACTCAAGACCTCAAGGTAAGATCCTGAGCTCTACACCACCAAACATCTCCCCTTGGGACCTATAATCTCAACACGAGAAAAATATCACAATTTTCTTTTAAACGAAAAATTCTTTTAATTAAATCAAATTTACTTAAAGCGAAAATATCATTTAGATTCAATTTTAATATATAATTCATTATCATTATTTAAATATTATTTAAATGCAAAAAGATAATTTCAAATAAATCTTATTTAAATTCAAAGATGTTTTAATTCAAATCTTATTTAATTTAAAATACTTAAATGAAGATAATATTAACATTTATTAAAACCTATATAATCTTATAAATAATTTGAAAATCACGTCTTTTCAAAATCCATTTTTTATTAATTAATTAATTAATTTTTCTACAACTTGGGGATATAGATCTTGGGTAAGGGTGGCAACGGGTAGGGTTGAGCCCGAGCTCGAATTTGGCTTTTTGAAAATAATGATTTAAAAAAAAAAAACTAAAATGATTAATTTTTTGAATTCTTTAATACTTAAAATGAAAAAAAAAATTAGAATGTCAATGTTTTAGTGTGTTTTTTTGACTGTGCCTTAAAAATTTAGTTATAAATGTATTTATTCAGAATTAAAAATTAATTTAAATAATTAAACAAATATATTCGATCCAAGGTAAAAGATACCTTAGCAAAGATAAAGAACGGGAAAGCTGTTGATCCAAGGTAAAAGATGTATAGAAGAAGAATGAATTACTTGGCTAACTAAGTTAATAGGAATTCGACCGTATTTCAAAACCAATGATTATGAATATTTACTTTAAAAATAATTTATAATAGTAATACTATCCCAATATCGGACCATCCAATGTCGAGTATTATTAAATGACTATTCTAAGTTCGATGTCATTCTTATCATATTTATATATCAATCTAATATGCATAATGACATTACCATTAATAAGGTTTGAAATGAAAATGTAGTTATTTTATTAATAAATAATGTACAATATATTTATTCGGATTGACACTCCAAACACCAACTCCAATACGTTTTACATAGATATAGAGTTCACTCCTTCTTGCGATAAGTATAGAAATATCTTCTTTAAAGGTTGATTCGGTACTTGAACGATTAGAGCGCTCAAGTCTTTCTATTCTGAATAGAAAGATTAATATTCATAATGGTTATGAATAAATCATTCATTAAAGAATCAATGGTACTTAAGGTAAAAATAATTAGAGTGGTATAACGGACATTATGACCCAACTTTAATTATGAGATACTCGTGAAAGGCCAATCTGTATGTAATGACTATATTGATGGACACCGACGTAGTTCGACTTATATTATCCATCTACGACAATTGTCACACATGTCCCCTTAGGTAGGGTAAGGGTCCGATGGAGACGTGAAACAGACGGAGTTTCCCATTTAAAACGAACTAATCCTCCAAATACAAAAGTAAAATCAAATCAAAAAAATATCCTCATATAAATAGGATCTCAATGATCCAACTCAAAATACTCATCCATGAAAAATGTAAAAAAAACATCAACGTATCAAATATAGGCTTATTTCCTATTACCAAATAATAATCCACACAAGGAATACGTCTAAAACCTTACTCCCAAAAACATAACAAAAGATACTCTACTGTTGGCACAACCTTTCTATACTGGCAGGAAATGATGATGAACAACAGATGAAAAAGGAATGATCTACTAATCAGCTTAACCTGTAAAATTTAAAGAAAGTGGTAAGCTCACGCTTAGTGCAATGGATCATAGCTTAGTGCCGTGGATAAACAAGTAACAAGGCGGATCGAATAAGTCTTTCATAATATAAATAAATACATAAAGCTGTAAACCGTTATATTAAATATTTACTTTAAATCATAAATCTCATTCTGCACAAGAATACTCTGTAAAATAAATATGTTCATTCATCTATATGCATACTCGTGACAATACGACAAAACTGGAAACATGGGGCATCCCCATGGCAATAACTAGCATCCGGAGCAAAACTGGCAACATGAGACCTCGTATGTAAGCTTAAGAAGTCCATTTATGGACTTAAACAAACTTCACGAAGTTGGAATCTTTGATTCGACGAGATAATCAAATTGTCGGGTTTTCTCAAGAATTCAAAAGAATCTTTTGTGTATAAGAAGGCCAGTGGGAATATGATGGTATTTTTAGTTCTCTATGTTGATGACATCTTGATCATTGGGAATGATATCATGATGATGCAAGGCGTCAAAGCTTACCTCTGTAAGAATTTATCCATGAAGGACATGGGATAATCTTCATATGTCTTAGGCATAAAACTCTATACAGATAGATAAATGAAGCTTATTGGTTTATCTCAATCAACGTTCATAGATAAGATCTTAGAACGATACAATTTTGATAACTATAAGACATCAAATATACCGTTCAGATATGGCCTACATCTTTCGAAGAATATGTGTCCACAAACAGAAGATGAGAATATTAGAATGTCTAATCAGTCTTATGCTTTGTGTTTGGGCAGCATCATGTATGCCATGTTATGTACTAGGCCTGATATCAGCTTCGCAGTTAGTGTAACCAGCAGATATCAGTCCAATCCAAGTAATGTGTAACATCCCCGATTTGGAGGTGTTACCGGCAGGCAACAGTCTCCACTGTTACCTAAGCCTTACTAACCACATTCTTATACGACACGCATTACTTGTATATATACTCAAACCATATACCAATGTGAGAATATATGAAAAACAATAACATTATATATATACAAACATCTGGTGTAACATCATTTAACTTTGTACAAATAGCACACTAATACAACGACCCACAATGCATACACAATACTGTTACATCCTATATGGATGTACAACCATGTTGGGGTTGGTGCTCGGAGCGCCAATTCCCAGACATGTAGGTATTTATAGCGGATAAACATTGAACGACTAACCAAAGATTCTTAATGGATGGTACACCAACGTCAATAAGAATCTTATCGAGTTGAGTAGAACTTGTGATTCTTCGACTTGAGATACCACTGTGGGCGCATGAGACATCTTCCACACTTAGATGGCAGTCACGTCACCGATCTATTTAGATCAGACCTCCGCCTGTTCGTTGGGTGTGGATAGATCATCAGGGTGTCCTGTGTGTGTCGAGATAGGATCCGTCAGTTCTGTGTATCAGAGCATATGTAGTCCATATGATTAGCAATCATATAAAAACCATGGGCCAGTGGTACAATTTGGAAGTTAGTTCTAAATGTTCTTTTTGAGATTGCTAATAGAATAGTCGACTGGATAATCCCTATAGAGATTTGACATTTACATCTATATCTCAGAGATTTTACGGATACCTGTGACAGAGGAATTATACATTTGCCATGACCTCGACCTGTATGATTCAACGAGATTATCCGTGATCGTCATAATTTACGGGTGGATAAATTATGGACACGAAATTGGATATCGTGACGGATATGCCTGAATCTAGAGAGTCTCACTAATGAAATATACTCGTAGAGCACTATAGCAACTTTTATGAATAATATTGATTATTTATAAAGTCGTTTAAAGGTTAAACGCAAAATACATGTGTAGGGACCCGATAGTCATTTCCTTAATTCTTGTGTATTTGCATTTAATGTTAGATTAATTCAAATACACATTAATTAATTGTCAAATTGAGATATTTGACTAATATTATAAATATATATATGTATTTGATATTTATTGTAAATATAATACATATATTTAATATATTTGTATTTAATTAATTAATTAATTATTTAATTGTTAAATGATTAAATTAATTAAAATATAAATATCTTAAATTTACAATATTTATTTTAATGACTTGAGTTGCCTTTGTTGACATGTTATAAAGTTATTAAAGTTGTAATGATTAAATATAACAAGTTGATAAAGCTAATTAAATGAAACAAAAAATTGAGAAAATATCTAGATATTTTCTACACACAAAATTCGGCCAAGGGCCATATTTTTGTTGAGTATATATTGTTTGTTTCATTTTTAGGGTTTGATAAGTTTAAAATATAAAAAAAAAGAAACACAAAAGAGTTGAGAGCAAGTTTGAAGGCCAAAGAGAAAAAGTCTTGGAAAATCTAGTTTTTGTAAGTTTTTTCTTTAAACCTTCAACATGGAAATTATTTCTAACTACCTTAGCACCATTTTGTGATGCTTTGATGTTCTTTCTACTCTTAAAGTTTTTGTTTGTTTGTTTGAGAACTTGGATGAAAGTTTGATGCATGTTAAAGGCCTTTGAAATGGTTTCATAGGTTTGCTTATGATTCTTTAGAAATCAAAGTTGCTAATCTAGAGTTGTTGACCCACTCTTAAATGACCTAGATTTGTTCTATAGTTGTTTCATTGTGGTGAGGCTTGATTGTAATGAAAGAAACATGATTGAAACATTGGATTTTGTTAATTTGGTTTAATTTGTCCAATTTGGTGAAATTGAAAAATTAGGGTTTAAGACCACTTCCAAATTTGGGGCTTTTCATTTATGTTGTGTATTTGGATGTTTATATTATACATATAAAATCTTATGTTGATTGGATTTCATTTGGATGTGTTTTGAACATGTAAAGTGCAAAATGCATACTTTGTAATTTTGGTGAGGCTCTCGACCTTATGCATAATTTTGGGGTTTTTGTTGCAAATTGTGTTTTGACATTTGGGACATGTTAAATTCATCTTAGAAATGATTTGGAATCATTCAAAATTGTTTTGAACAATTTCAGACTAAAATTAACAAAATGCTAAGTATATGGGTAATTCGGTTAATACACAAAAATTTGATTTCTTCTGTAATATTTCATAATTTGATAATTGGACAATTAATAAATAAGTTTATTTAATTGATCCGAGAAAAAGTTTTGAAATCGGAAAATTGATTTTCCACTATTCCGCTGCGTTACCGGATTTCCGCCAATAAAACCCCTTCAAAATGGTATCAGAGGAAGTCTGATTCTAGGCCCCCTAATATGATTAGCCCTTTAATTCAATGTTTAATCATGTTTTCTTGACTTTATACATGCATGTTATAATCTAATTTGATTAGATTTATGGTGTATGACACTTAGCGGAAAATCCCTAATTAATAAGGTTTAAATGTAATTATGTATTTGATGCATGTTATGTGGTCTGTCTTGTCAATACGGTTTATAAATATTTATCTGTGACTACATCCGATACCGTGCCTCTGCTGTGAGGGTGTAGCCGATAGAGATTTATTTATACCGGATGTATATAAGATACTAGATAAATTCAAGCGAAAGCGGAATCCTGAACGTGCCCTAGCTGTCAGGGTTACGCAAGTAACTTGAGTTTATCATTGACGAGTTTAACCTTGGTACGTCTCCTTGTGGGCCTGCCTTAGCAGTGACAACGAGAAACGACTAGGACCGGAAACCCAAGAGTCACTAGTGAGTGATTGACAAATGAGTTGTCTACCTGATGAATATACGTAGGCGAGACCGTGCCTCTACTGTGAGCTGAAATATATTCACGGGATCCACCTTTCACTATTTGTATTTAATTTAATTATTAGATCTTTGTATTCTGTTAGGGGATTACAGTATTGTATGATTTAGTGGGGAGGCATTTTTAGATTAAAAATTCATGATCTAGTTTATGCTTAAGATATTATATGAAACTGCTTAAATTTCTGCTAACCGTTTTTCATGATCTATATGATAGATTTGCAATGGCGGCACCATCCACAAATCAGTTTGCGCGTATGCTTGATGCGAGCAAACTTAAAGGCGCTGATAACTTCGCCGATTGAGACCTGGATTTAAGGATTGTCCTCGATTCCGAGAGGTTGGGATATGTTCTTGAGGGTCCACTGCCCCTTGCTGTGGCAGAGGACGCTACACCGGAGGAACGCGAAGTCTTCCAAGCTTGGAAGGATGATGATTTAAGGGTTAAATCATACATCTTAAGTTCACTTTCACCGGGAATTAAGAAACAGTATTATGTCATGTCAGATGTTTATACTATAATGACACGATTAAGACAATTGTTTGAGAACCAAGAACAAGTTGTTGTTCATAAGGTCGCAATGGAATTGTTCCATGCGTGATTGGATGAGGGGCAAGCTGTTAGCCCACATGTTCTTCAGATGATTGATTTGATCGATCAATTGAGGCAACATAATCTCATTCTGAATGACATTATCGGTAGGAGTGTCATTCTTGGATCTCTCACACCTTCTTATCGCCAGTTCGTGATGTACTTCAACATGAACGAGATTATCTGTACCTACCAAGAGCTACATAGGATGTTGCTCACGGCTGAAGAGGACCTCAAGAAGGGAGTATCGACTCGCCCTCCAATACCTACTTCACTTTATGCTTCTTCCCAGACTTGGTCAAAGGGAAAGAAGAAGAAAGGGAATAAGAAGAAGGGTCTCGATCCTCAACCACAAGCAAAGATAGCAAAGCCCAAGAGGGCTTCTGAAGACAAGTGTCATCACTTCAGCAAAGTCGGGCACTGGAAAAGGAAATATCCTGACTACATTGCCCAGCTGAGGAGGGAGATAACATCTACATCAGGTACATTTATTTTTCCATTTATTGATTTATCTTTGGCTTGTGAAGCCGTTACATCCAACTGAATTTTAGATTCTGCTTGTCCCATTCACATTTGCAATTCGTTGCAGGTGCTGAAGGAAAGTAGAAGACTGAAGCCTGGAGAGATGCAGCTGTGATTCGGGAGTGGAGACTCTCTGGATGCAGTTGCAGTGGGAGTATGCGAGATCTCATTTCCGAATGGGACACTTTTGTTAAATGACTGTCATTTTGTACCAGGATGTGTAGCTAATATTATATCACTTTTTGTATTGGATACAGAAGGCTTTCATATTAATATTAAGAACTGTTCTTTGTATTTATATGATAAAGGTAATATTCAGATCATTTGTTGTCCAAACCAGCATGGTCATTATACATTGCAAACTTCAAAAGATATTTTAAATACTGGAGTTAATAAACGTAGTTTACCTGTAATTAATAATACTGAACTTTGGCACATGCGACTAGGTCATATAGACGTTAAACGCCTTACCCAATTAGTTAGGAATGGTTTGATATCAGATCTCACTATTGAATCCTATCCAACTTGTGAATCGTGTATTCATGGTAAGATGACCAAAGCCTCATTTTCTGGTGTTGGACACCGCGCCACTAACTTACTGGAACTCGTACATTCTAATGTATGTGGTCCACTAAGTCAGACTGCTCACAGTGGTTATTCGTACTTCGTTACCTTTACCGATGATTTGTCATGGTACAGTTATGTGTATTTGATGTGACATAAATCAGAAACCTTTGAAAAGTTCAAAGAGTTCCGAAATAAAGTGGAAAAACAAACTGGTCAATATATTAAATACCTTCGATCCGATCGAGGCGGTGAATATATGAATGGTGAGTTCATGGATTATATGAAAGAGAATGAGATTCTCGCTCAATATACTCCTCCAGGTACTCCACAACACAATGGAGTGCCTGAGAGGAGAAAGCGGACTTTATTGGATATAGTCCGATCGATGTTGAGTTTCACAGATTTGCCCTATTATTTATGGGGCTACTCTCTTTTAACAGCTGCACATCTTTTGAATAAGATTCCTTCAAAAGCTGTTCCTACGACACCGTATGAGATATGGTTCGGTAGGAGACCAAATCTTAGTTATATTAAGGTTTGAGGTTGTCCTGCTTATGTCAGGGTGACTCAGCAAGATAAGTTTTCACCTCGAGGGCAAAAGTTTAGGTTTGTCGGATATCCTTCGAATACGAGGGGATATTGTTCTATGATACCGAGCATCGAAATGTGTTCGTAGCTCGCTTCACAAAATTTCTAGAAGTAGAATTTTTGTCATAAGGTGGTAATCATAGACAGGTTGAGCTTGATGAAGTCCAACCTGAAAATAACGAACCGAGTAGATGAAGAACCTTCAACACACACACTCCGTAGGTCAAAATGGTATATATACCTCATGAACGCTTGTATTTGATACAAGAGAAGAGTCTAGATGTTCTCTTAGTTAAAGAGACTGATCCTTTCACTTATAGAGAATCGATGTTGGACATCAACTACGTGAAATGGCAAAGTGCCAGAAATCCGAGTTAGACTCAATGCATGAGAATCAAGTTTGGGACTTGGTTCCGCTTCCCGAAGGAATTGTTCCTATCGGTTGTAAATGGGTTTACAAGAGGAAGTGCGGGCCTAATTGTAAGGTTGAAACTTACAAGGCCCGACTGGTAGCAAAATGTTACATGCAGCGACCTGATGTCGACTACGATTAAACTTTTTCGCCAGTAGCAATGCTTAAGTCTATTCGGATTTTGCTTTCTATAGCTGCGTATCATGACTAAGAGATTTGGCAAATGGATGTCAAAACGGCTTTTCTAAATGGATTTCTTGATGAAGAAATCTATATGGAACAGCCTGAAGGTTTTGCATCCAGCGAAATTTCGGGTATGGTATGTAAGCTTAAGAAGTCCATTTATGGACTCAAACAAGCGTCACGAAGTTGGAATCTTCGATTCGACGAGATTATTAGATCGTCTAGTTTTCTCAAGAATTCGGAAGAATCCTGTGTGTATTAGAAGGCCAGTGGGAGCATGGTCGTATTTTTTGTCCTATATGTTGATGACATCCTAATCATTGGGAATGATTTAGGTATGTTACAAAGCGTCAAAGAGTACCTCTGTAAGAATTTCTCCATGAAGGACCTGGGAGAAGCTTCCTATGTTTTAGGGATAAAACTATATAGAGATAGACAAATGAGGCTGATTGGGTTATCACAATAAATGTACATAGATAAGATCTTGGAACGCTATAATTTTGGTAACTGTAAGACATCAAACATACTGTTCAGACATGGGATTCATCTTTCTAAGAAGATGAGTCCACAAACAGAAGATGAGAAGGTTAGAATGTCTAACCAACCTTATGCTTCGTGTTTGGGTAGCATAATGTATGCCATATTATGTACAAGGCCTGATATCAGTTTCGCTGTTAGCGTAACTAGCAGATATCAGTCCAATCCAGGTAATGACCATTGGATGGCCATTAAACATATCCTCAAGTATCTTAAAGGTACTAAGGATAAGTTAATAATTTATGGAGGAAACAAACTGCAAGTTAACGGGTATACGGATTACGATTTCCAATCGGATCCTGATGATAGAAAGTCTACATCTGGATTCGTATTTACCCTTAAAGGAGGTGCAATTTGTTGGAAGAGTTCCAAACAGGGATCAACAGCAGATTCCACCACTGAGGCAGAATATATTGCAGCTTCTGAAGCTGCAAAAGAGGCTGTATGGATAAAGAACTTTGTCACAAAATTGGGAGTTGTCCCAAGTATCGAGAATGCGATTCCGTTAAACTGTGATAATACTGGAGCCATTGCGCATGCAAAAGAACCGAGGGCGCATCAGAAGTCGAAGCATGTGGAACACAAGTACCACATCATTCGAGAGATTGTGTCACGAGGGGATATTATCGTGTGCAAGGTACCGAGTGAAGATAATGTAGCAGACCCACTGACGAAGGCCATACCTCCAAAGTTGTTTGATAAACACGTGGAGTCGATGGGTATTTGATACAATCGTTATTGGCACTAGAGCAAGTGAGAGTTTTTGTTGGGGTTGGTGCTCGGAGCGCCAATTCCCGGTTGTATTTCCTTATGAATACTTCTGTAAAACATTATTATTATGAATAATATATGCAGTTTCTATAATATAATGTAGCTTTTAATATGGTAAAGACGTAATGACCTTAGAATGACTAGTCATGATACTGTTGCAAAAGCGTCACAACTTACATTGAGTAGTATCATGACGTTGTCATTCTCAGATAGTTCTTGGTTAAGGTTTACACTACTTGGTCAGTATAGTAAACCCGTTGAGACCGATACATGTCGTATACAGGAATATATGATTCCAATGGTTTCTCAATGAACCATAAGTCTTGGAGACTAGTATAGACATGTAAGTGTTTATAGCGGATAAACACTGAACGACTCACCGAAAATTCTTAATGGATGGTACACCAACGTCAATAAGAATCTTATCGGGTTGAGTAACACTTGTGATTCTTCGACTTGAGATACCTATGTGGGCGCATGAGACATCTTACACACTTAGATGGTAGTCATGTCACCGATCTATTTAGATCAGACCTCCGCCTGTTCGTTGGGTGTGGATAGATCCTCAGGGTGTCCTGTGCGTGTCGAGATAGGATCCGTCAGTTCTGTGTATCAGAGCATAGGTAGTCCATATGATTATCAATCATATAAAAACCATGGGCCCGTGGTACAATTTGGAAGTTAGTTCTAAATGTTCTTTTTGAGATTGCTAATAGAATAGTCGACTGGATAATCCTTATAGAGATTTGACGTTTACATCTATATCTCTGGGATTTATCCGGATACCTGTGACAGAGGAATTATATATTTGCCATAACCTCGACCTGTATGATTCAGCGAGATTATCCGTGATCGTCATAATTTATGGGTGGATAAATTATGGACACGAAATTGGATTTCGTGACGGATATGCCTGAATCTAGAGAGTCTCACT
>SKCR01050477.1:0-38566 GCA_019454045.1 Zanthoxylum bungeanum
ACAAACTGTGCCCTCAGCCCACTTGGTCTCCCTCTGCGTCCGGTATGAATTTACACAGTTTTTTTTTCTATAATGCTCCATATTGGAGGTTCGTGATCTCGGTACACAATTACCCATTGTTGATCTGCTTAATAGAGACTATAGTCTGGAGACTTCTTTTTAATATTTATTTTTTCATCTAAGGTTGAAAATAGGATTGTTTCATGATGTTTAGTAATGTGCAAGGTTTGTTTCATGTATAAGTATAAGTCTTCATTTTATCACTTATGTGTATTTTCCAGTCACGTTGATAGTCTGGAGACTTCTCTTTTATATTATTTTTTCAGCTAAGGTTGCAAAGGGGATTGTTTTATGATGTTTAGTAATGTGCAAGGTTTGTTTCATGTAGAAGTATGAGTCTTCATTTTATCACTAATGTGTATTTTCCAGCAATGTTTAAAAATCGTATAACGCCTCGAGGCGGTCGGCCTTTGAGGCGCGAGGCGGACCGCCTTGAGGCGGCGAGGCGAGCGCCTCAATTCGAACGACAAAAAAAAAAAATATATATATATATATAAATTAATGAAATGATAATTCTTGATTAATAATAAATTTATTATAAATATTTAGTAATTTAATAAATTAATAATTAATTATTTTAATTAAGGATATTTTTGTAACTTATTTTTTATTTAAATATTTATATTAAATAATTTTATTGTTAATAATAAATTAATTTGATATCATTCACAATTAATATTTTTTTTTAAAATCACAATTAATGTTGTATAATGATATTAAATATGATTATTTTTCATTAAAACCATATTAGAGCCAACCATAATGTTGAATTTGAATTGTATCAAGAATCCACTTTATGTCAATCTACACCTAATGCTTAATGTGACAATAAATTTAAAGAAAACAAAAGGCATATTAAATTGACGAAATGAAATTGACCAAACGACGACGTTTTGGAGCCTTAAAGACGAAATGAAATGGACCAAATGAAATTGAGAAGAAATGAAATTGACCACATGACGATGTTTTGGAGCCCCAAAAACGTCGTCGTTTTGAAGGCAAAAATCGAAAAAAAAAAAAGGGCGCTGTGAGTGAGGCGGCCGCCTCGTGCCGCCTCACGTCGATTTGGCGCGAGACAGACTGAGGCGGCCACCTCACGCGGTGTGAAGCGGCGAAAATTTGAAAACCGAAGGCGGCGCTCTTCACCGTATTTTTAAACACTGTTTGCCAGTCACGTTAATATGATTCACCATATATTTGTAAAATGAAAATAATCCATCGTGTATCGATGTTCTCTAAAATGGTTTATGTTATTGAACCAATAGGTATGTTCTGTTTGTTTTTGTGTTACAATGAAGACCAGTACATTTGGGAATGTATGGTTATTTCGGTGACAAGTACCAATGTTTGGAACAACATACTCGTATTGCACAAATAAAAATTTGTAGATTTAACCATCTCTTAATATAATCATCAAGCTTGTAATATATAGCTATTATTCTTGCATTCAATGTTTAAAAATACGGTGCGGCGCCTCGAGGCGGTCGGTCATTGAGGCGCGAGGCGGACCATATCGAGGCGGAGAGGCGGGCGCCTCGATCAAAGAAGAAAAAACAAAAGCAGAAGAAGAAAAATAGAGATGGAAGAAAACAGGGGAAAGAAAAAAACATTCTTAACAGGGTTTTACACATCATAGGCCCAAAGCACAGGCCCAAAGCCTTACAAAAACAGGGGAAAGAAAAAAATAGAGAGAAGAAAAAACAAAAAGTTGCATTGATCAATCCATTGTTTATCTGTTATTAAATTTATTTTCCTTGCTGCATTTTTGAGACTTTTAGATTTACTAAGTGAATTGATTTCGTAATTCAAAGAAAACTATAGTAGAAAAGTATCTTCTAGGGTGTAACGTTCTTTATCTCATCACAACCTCGTAAGTAGAGAGCATATCCCTGAGTTGGCATGACTAAAAGAGAATGAGGTTAACTTAGAGATGCTTTAGGAATTAATTTTCTTACAGATGCTCTTTAATCTGAAGATGCAGTGTTTGCTAATCAATATGCCTGACTTTGGATTTTGATGTAAAAACATTGTGATATTTCATCAAACTACTGAGCTTCTGCATTTTTTTCAATGTTCTGTTCAGTATTGATACCTTGAACCACTTGTGTATAACCTATGAAGATGCTGACTCTTTAGTAGTCGGTATGTTGCCTTGTGAATAGTTGTTTTATTTATGATTCTTTTCTTTCCTCTTGAAAATCAGGGGGCACAGCCTTGTACTTTCTTCTTGCAAAATGGGTGCTGCAAGTTTGGGGCCACTTGCAAATTTGATCATCCAATGGGAACAATGAGATATAGTCTATCAGCTTCATCTCTTGCAGAAATGCCTGTGGCTCCCTACCAAGTTGGGTCTTTGCTATCCACTCTGGCCCCTGCATCCTATTCTTCTGATCTGCGGCCTGAATTGGTGTCTGGATCCCAAAAGGATTCAAGCAGAATTCCTTCTTCTGGAAGCACCTCCAGTGGTTCAGTTGGTTTAATCTTCTCTCAGACTGGGTCTCTTCCCCTTTCTGATTTGCAACTTTCAGGTCAGAGTTCTGTTCCCTTGAGTAGTAGCAGAAGCACAAGGCAAGATGTTGAAGTTCGACGTTCAGGTTGATGTATAACGTAAAAGTAATTAGTCATTATCTCATGAGGATGTGGTTTCACCAGGCCTTTATATTTTTCCTGTTAATATATATCAGTAAATTATAGTCAACTGTGCAAAGTTTACTCGTCTTGTCAAGCCTTTCCAGTGAAGTCAATCTGGTTTATGTTGCTTGTCTTATATGACCATTTAAATAAGCTTCAATAGAGAAACACCATTTGAATACCTCCATTTCTCTTTCAAATAATTGCAAAAAAAAGCAGCCTATCAGGTCAGACTCTTCAACTCTGAATCTTTGCACCAATTTGTCACAATCCATTGTGCAATTGCAATACCCAGTTCCACAAATTGCTCACCTGTGGTATTACTTTGCTTTCAATTCATGCCTTTGTCTTATGAAATGCAGATAGACTTCCAATTTTGTAATAACTAAGCTGATCTGTTTGATTTCTAAGGGGTAGGTCATACATGGAGGATGTTTTTGAAGGCTCCAATTAGGCATCTTATAGCAATTGATTACAAGAAGATACAAGAGAATTTGTATACTAGGCTTTATTGGATGGATTGAGAAGGCATTTCTATAAATTTGTCTCATTTCTTTATTGATTTATATGTACGAGACATTATGGCAACTTGGGAACTATATATATTTGGTTACTATTGTTGTGAGATATCAGGTAACATTACTCATGTTCAATTTTTTTTTTTAGTTGGAGATGAGAAAAGTTTTCAAGTTCTCAAGGGATCTATGCTGTATCAAATCCGACCCGATACAATATATTTTTATTATTTCTCAAAAATTTTATTAATTTTCTAAAATCTTTATTAATTTTTTAAGTTTTTACTATTTTTTCAATTTTTTTTTTACTTTTGTTGTCTTGAAATTTTATATGTATGACAAGTTTCGGGATATAAAATAGGGAATATTTGTCTCAAAATAATTAATACATAAATTTTTAAGCTGACCCGTTCTGTGACCTGTATGACCCGACTTGATCCATTCGAGTTTGGGTTCGGTGACCCATATGATCCGATCCGATCGGGTTTCATAAAATTGAAAAAATATTCAATACGACCCGTGAACACCTCTAACGAGATTTGCAAGTTATGCAATATAATGGTCGGTGCTGTTAATGTTGGCACATATGAGTATCTGTGGTTTGATCTTTGTCAAGTAGTAAGATGCCGTTCTCATTTTGAACTAATTGATATACTGAAGTTCACCATGTTTATGAAACAACATCAGCAGCCCCACGCTTGTGAGAAAGAGTATAATATGATAATGCGATTCAACAATTGCCTCTAGTATAAGAAAGGGAAGCACAATATGGCAATCCAGTTGAGAAGACAGTCCCGTGTTAGTATAAAAAAACTTTGAGTAACGCGGTGGTCAATTGTTAAATTACTATTTGTTTACCACGAGTTTCGAACTATAAAATGTAGGGGTGGCAAAACGAAATGACGAATCGAATTTGTATCGAATTCTAAACGAATCGAATCAAAATATGATGAATTCATATTCGATTCATTTAATAAATGAATCATAATACTAAGATTTGTATTCGATTCGTTTATTAAACGTATCAAATATGAATATTCGTTTAGTCATAACATTATTCAATGACATAAATTATCATAATTTATTTAGATTTATTCTTCATAACATATACATATGAAATACGTAATTAATAGATTTACTAAAAATGACTCACCAAATATAGATGATATTATTTTTCTATGGTAATTAGCAATAACTTCTCGAATTTTAATTGAAAAATAAAATTAACTATTAAAAGAAAATAATAAAACGAATTCTAATTTAATAAACGAATCGGATCGAATTAACCCACTTTTTAACGAATCCATTTTTTCAAACTCATATTCGCTTTAAAGTTATAATATCCCGAGTTTTTCGGAACAATGCTGGAAGGAGTCTGAATTAAAGTTAAGGATCTGGAACGGGATGGTGTTCGAAAATAAGAGTTTATGTGTTGGAAAATAGGTCGAGATGTTTTTAAGTGAAGCTTATTTGCGTTGGAAAACGCGTGATTTCGAGAATCGGTTACGCGATTTTTGTTTATATCGTTATAAGCATAAAAGTTTTTTGTATCTGCTATAAAATAGCAAACAAACTCCAATTGAGCTGTTTCTTAAACCATTAGACTCGTTTTTTTTGAGACGAAAATTTTTTGTGTTGATCACTTTTTGAAATTTGCATCACAAGGGCTTCCAAAATGTGAATTTTCGAGAAAGTCCTATGGCAAGAGACCTAATTGCAATTTCGCGAGGCTTAAACCTAAATTCCAGAAATTCTTTTTAAATACTCAATAGTTTCTTGTTAATTTCAGAAACGCAACCATAACCTCACAACACCTCCACTCGACCCCCCCAGCCCCAAAAAATTTTGGTCGACGGGTTAGAGGGGTGCATCAGCCACCCTTTATCTTGTGGTGGGAGGCAACAGCCCCTAGGAACACCGGCGAATGACGAAGAAGAGAGGAGAAACGCGTGTGAATGGGTTTGTCAAGCCCTGGATCGTCGTTTCGTTTCACAGCCCGAGCCACTCTATAAATCGAAGCTCTCGGAGAGTACTACAAGTTTGGCAATGATGGTTTTTCCATTTTGTACACGGTTGCACGCAAATCGAGAAAGAAAACAAATGGTGAATAGTAACACCGACATGAGCAGTATCTCCGATCAGAATTCATCGATTTCAGCACGTTCATAGGATCGCTTGGAGTCCGTATATACCCTCGAAATCTCGGTAAGACCTCTCGGTAAAATTCGCTAATTCAAATTATCGCTTAAGTTCGAATGTATCCATTAGCTTCGTAGAGTTACCATAATGATATAAATTGAATCGTTTGAGCATGAAGTATATTGAATTTGTGTATTGACCGGTGCTTACACACGCGTATAACGCAAGCGCACGTATCGTTCAAGTAGTATAAAAAGTATCGATCCCACGAGGACTTAATATCTAATCTATTAATTTATGAGGTCAAATGATTACTAGTATCTAACAGGTTGTTTGATTGATTTGAAAAGGTGATGATTCTAAATTTAAAAAAAGTAAATTAAATTGTTCGAAAGTAGGTTTAAGAAAATTCAATATTAAAAACTATCTAGGGTTGTGATTTCTTTGCAATATCATTTTAAAGATGAAGTGGTTATCTTATAGTTGGGTAAAATATTGATTTATTAACCTGGAACACTAAATTATGTAAAAGCCTCTTCCGATGGTCAACTACAAATATCCATTATAACCCAATTGAACCATATGTCTATGCCAACCAAATTACCTGGATTCATTAAGATTAAGTTCCAATTATGGCTACCCCCGCCCGACAGGTATATTCCTATCCTGTAAGGAAACCTATTAAAGGGTTATCTATCCTCAAGGAAGATCGTGGGCTATTGAGTCTAAGGTCTTAAACTTAAAATCCCTATATCTAGTTCATTTTAAGTTTACCAGTTCAATTTTATTAATGGCCAGTTAATAAAAAATATTAAAATTAAGACTCAATAAATAAACCTTTATATTACCCAAACTATAATTTAACCCCTTATAAACCAGTGATATTGGATTTCATCACAACCCCAGATAACTGGCTTAGTTACGTCACATATTTACAAGTAGTAAAAAATAAAAGACATAAAGTAAAATACTAAAAATAAATACTGAAAAGTAAATTGTTGAAAAGTAAATAAAGTAAAAGTAAAAGTAAAAGTAAAAGTAAAAAGTAAAAAAAATAAAAATAAAGTAAATTACTGAAAGTAAATTGCTGAAATTAAATAAAGTAAAAGTAACAATAAAAGAAAATGCTGGGGTTAGAGGATCAACTTTTATTACTACTATTTTAGATATCTCCCTTAATATAATATATTAACTTTGCGTGATAATTACCAACCAGCCATATAGGGTTATCCTGATTAAGTCAAATTAATAATTAATTACCAACCAGGCGGTATCCATACTTAGTCAGGTTAAAACCAATTTATAATAATTCCAACGGCCAATATAGCGGTTATCCTCATTAAGTCAGGTTTTAAATAGTTTATATTTTATATTTAAGAGAGATTAATCTAGATAGCAATAATAAAAGCTTTACCTTTTACCCCAGCAAGGGGAGTTACCTTCTCATTGCTTGAAAAATAAAAACTGCAAAAGTAAAGAAAGAAAAGGTTTGTGCGTAAAAGTAAATTGCGGAAAGTAAAAACTGAAAAGTAAAGAAAAGAAAGTGCGAAAGCGGAAATTAATTACTGGAAGCTGTAAATAAACAAACAAGATACAATCTTCTTATTTATTCATTAGGAATTTTCAAAGAAGAAAGTATGAAATTTACAAATGAAATGGCTTGGTATTTATAGGCAAAATTTTGCCTCCATCAAATCATCCATCAAATTCTCCACCAAATCCATTATTAATTTCTCCACTAATTACTCCACCAAATCCATTATTAATTGCTCCACTAATTGCTTATCATGTTTGGTGGTGATTTGATAATTTTTATAATTTATTTATTAATTTATTTTTTGCTTTGAAAATGATTGAAAATGACTTTAATAATTACACACAACACACTGCTGGATGGTTCATCAATATCGGTCATGAAATATTCAGAATTATAAATTATTTTGTCTTACAAAGTTGTAGATCTTCGAGTCTTCTTTAATCTGGAACTTGAATCAGCTCAATCCGATATCGGAGTGAAAGTTATGGCCAAAATACGACAGATGCGCCAAAACTGGAATTTCCAAAACTGCACTTCGTTTAAAACGCCCTTTCAAGTTTCCAATCTCCAAAATTAATATGTCAAGTCCAATTTTTACCCTTATTTGACCCACATTTTCGTCCTAAATGATTTCATTGAGTCCCAATATATTTTATCTGCAAAATAAACTAAAACACATCAAAACGTTCATCAAACCCCGAGAAACTAAACAAATATTAAGTAAAAGGGGCGGTAAATATTGATATATTTTCCGCTCATCACACCCCCAAACCTAACATTTTGCTAGTCCTCGAGCGAAAAAAATTAAACTAAGCCACTTTCGTAGGGATCACGGTTGCATTTAGCGTATGCAACAAGCCTTTAAACCCTAGGTGTCCCTAGTGGACGAGTTGTAGTCTCGTGAGGGTTTACAGCAATGATACCCACAAACATTTTACAAAAGTAAAAAGGTAGTAAAACTGATGCACACAAAAGCAAAAAGACAAGAGAAAAGAGAATAAAGAAAGTTAGTGACTAATCAGGTGAAACTTCTACTCCAAGTTACTAGTTGTTTTGTTTCTTTCTAAATTACCGAATAAGTAAATTCTCTGATTATATTTACCATTCTCCATATACACAGCAACAAAGTATTAATCAATCTCATTTTTGCCCACAACAGTCATAAGTGCAGTTGAGAAGAGAGTAATATTTTTGTCCTGAAGTTTTATCAGAATTCACACTTTTTATAGCAATGGAATAATTTTTCTGATTTTTTTTTCTATATTTTTTATTATATACAATACCTTCCATCTATGTAACGAGCTTTGGGCCGGTGGCTCCCAAACCAGTTGGCTTTAGGGCACCAGGTGTTAAGACACCCCTACGGACTTAATTACTCAGACTATATATATATATATATTTAGCAGCATCTTTGATCCATGTAGCGAGCTTTGGGCCAGTGACTCCCAAACCAATTGGCTTTAGGGCACTAGGTGTGTTAAAACACCTTACAGACTTAATAACTCGGATCTCAGACGTTTTTTTTTTTTTTTACTCCATTGCTTTTTGAGATGCTTTCTCCAATTAAACTAGAGCACTGAATATTACAAACTTTTCAATTTTAGCTCATGTCCGTATGTTACTATGTATGTTGATAATACCTGCTAACTGAGCATATGAAGATCCATTTTAATCAGTATTATAGAGAATTCACAAATTAAATAATTCAAAAGGAAATATAACAAAAATTAACTTGTTTCGAAATAGGTTTGAGATACGTCTCAGGAGTGGAAACTCCTTACTCAGCTATCTATACCAATTCAACTTTTTAGTCAAAAAAAAAACAAAAATATTTTTGTAATTTTTGAAAAATTTCAATTTTTTTTTATTTTTCGAAAAATTTTGGACTAAAAAATAAAAACAACACACAACTAAAAAAAAAAAAATTAATCAACTAATTCCCTCCCCCAAACCTAAATGAGACATTGTCCCCAATGTCTTAAGGTAAGAAGAGTAGATTAGAAGAAGGTTTAGAGGATACCTGGTTAGTTGAAATTCTACAGGAAATTAAAGGTTAAGATCCAGATTAATCCGACGCCTCTTACCACGATCGTCCTCGGACCAATTTATCTTTGAAAGGATAGGGTCAACTTGTGGTTCATAGGCTAAGAGTTGGTCTATTAGATCCGGAGCAGTTCTGGCAGTAAATAGGAGTTCTTTCAAAGTTTTGACACGAACCCATTTCTTCGGCATCATCAAGAAACACACAAAGAAAATCATAAAATCCATCAACGTTAAAAAGCCCAATTGGTTTCTGGTGTATGTTCAAGTTCGCCCAAGATAGCACTATAAAAATTTCCTCTAATGTGCCCAAGCCACATGGCAAAGCAATAAAAGCATCAGCACGGTTAATCATTTCTACCAGTCGTTCAGACATACCTGGCACGATCAGTTCCTCTCCGTTTGATGGTTCAATAAGATTTGCTTCTGCCAAGGGTTTTGGGATGATTCCCAAAAACATGACTGCCTCCCTCCTGTATAAGCCTTTGAAACGATCCCCATTAGTCCAAGATTGCCTCCGCCATATACTAAGTGCATATTTCTTGCAGCTAAGACTCGACCAATTCTTGTGCTGCTTCTACGTATTTGGTTTAGTACCAACACTACTACCGCAAAACACACAGATGTTTTCAACTCGTCTTCTTGAAGTGGCTTCCATGTTTTACTCTGGATGTCTTCAAAAGTGCAATGATGAGTTGAATTTATAACACCTGAAAAGGGTGAGAGTGAGTAAAATAATAGCACTAGTACCTGCCAAATGACAATTATTAGTTAACAGTAAAATAAATCGTGATAGTCAAAAAGGTCTGGATCCTGTAGGAGAAAATAAAGAAAACAACAAAACAAATACAATTATTAGGAAAAGACAAAGATATATAATATGTACAAGAAAAGTAGCGGCTTGATTGACGTCTATGCGTCAGGGACAAGCTTCCATCCAATTTTCTTATAAATTGGCAAACAAGGTCTTTTGAGTCGGATTCCCAAGACTTAATTGTCTTTCTTTTTGAAATTGTGTATGTAATTTGCGAATGGCTATGTGTACATATCCACTGGGATGCATCTCAAGAGTCGAAGATATATCATCTAAAGACTCCTTACTCAAGCCATCCCTAATGAATTTAATTTTGTCTTCGCGATTATCAGACACCATTCCTAAAGAACGACAACGAGTATTGCAATTCCAGCGTGCACATTTGTAACAAACACCCATTTGCTTAGCTCTACGTTTCTTTGCATATGTGCTTCTTCCAAAACCAGGCAGATGTGAAATAAATGAGTCAGAAGACTCACCTGCCAATCAGACTCTTGCTTCAATTACCCAACGAATGTCATTAGGAACACCATGGATTGTTAGTAGTCTCATCCGTTCCAAGCGAGCTTTGTAAACTTTCATCAGAGATTTTTGAGGGAGAGAAGTAAATTGCTTGTGAAGATTTGCTAGAGCTTCTTCCATCCTGAAAGACTTAACCTGCAAAAACTAAACACACAAATTAAATCACACACACCAAATATATACAAAAATTGCATGGGTTGCCTCCCTGCGAGCGCTAAGTTTAAAGTCGTCAGCTAGACGTGACTCTTGAACGTTAGGCTGGATCTGAAAGTGTGACACTTTCTTTTTGTCGCTCAAATGATTCTCCCCAGTAGTGCTTGACACGCTGACTGTTAACCTTGAATGTGTTGTTGGTATTGGGATCCAGTAACTCAACAGCTCCATAAGGTAAAACTTGAGTGATCACAAATGGACCTGACCACCTAGATTTCAACTTTCCAGGGAAAAGTTTCAACCTCGAGTTGTACAACAACACCTGCTGCCTTGGTTCCAACTGTCTGTGCACTATTTTTCGGTCATGCCATTTCTTTGTATTTTCTTTGTATAATCTGGCATTCTCATAAGCCTGTAGACGAAACTCCTCCAATTCGTTGAGTTGATGAAGTCGTTTCTCCCATACAGCTTGTGAATCAAGATTCAACTTCTTCAGTGCCCAGTACGCCTTGTGTTCAAGCTCAACTGGCAGATGGCATGCTTTCCCAACACCAATCGATATGGGGACATACCAATGGGGTGTCTTGTAAGCTGTCCGGTAGGCCCATAATGCATCATCTAGTTTTGTTGACCAATCCCTCCTTGTTGATCCAACGGTTCTCTCTAAGATTCTTTTGATCTCTCTGTTTGAAACCTCAACCTGTCATTTGACTGTGGATGGTAAGCAGTGGCAACTTTGTGAGTAACTCCGTATTTGGATAGGAGTGCATCGAAGTATCTGTTGCAGAAATGTGACCCACCATCGCTGATGATTGCACGAGGTGTTCCGAACCGAGTGAAAATGTTCTTTTTCAGGAATTTGATCACCACTTTTGAATCATTGGATGGCAATGCCATTGCTTCAACCCATTTGGAGACGTAGTCTACAGCAACCAGGATGTACAGGTTTCTGAATGATGGAACAAAGGGTCCCATGAAATCTATACCCCACACATCGAATATTTCCACTTCTAGAATGTTTTGCACGGTCCTTCGTTTCTCCTGGAAAATTTCCCGTTCTCTGGCACCTGTCACATTGAAAAGCAAAAAGATAAGCATCTTTAAAAAGAGTGGGCCAGAACAAACCTGATTGAAGAACTTTTGCTGCAGTTTTGTTTCCGCTGAAGTGTCCGCCATATGGTGATGAATGACAGTGCTGCAAAACACTGTTGACCTCCTCCTGTGGAACACATCGTCTCAATAATTGATCAGCACACTGTTTGAACAGGTACGGCTCATCCTAGACATAGTGTTTGACTTCTTTGAAGAACTTCTTCCATTGCTGAGTTGTCCATTCCAACGGCCATTTTCCTGACACAATGTAGTTGACATAGTCAGCATACCAAGGGACTTCCTGTTGTTTCATGGCAAACAGTTGTTCATCTGGAAAAGTTTATTTGATTGGCAGTTCTTTGCCAGCTGTTTTCTTCCATTCTCGAGCCTCGATAGATGATCTGCCACCTGATTCTATGTCCCTTTCCTGTCTCGAATCTCCACGTCAAATTCTTGCAGAAGAAGTATCCAACGGATCAATCTGGGTTTGGTATCTTTCTTCGTGATCAGATATTTGATTGCTGAATGATCTGTGTAGACCACCACTTTGGGACCCAGCAGATAGGAGCGGAATTTTTCAAAAGCGTACAAAACTGCGAGCAACTCCTTTTCGGTGGTTGTGTAGTTGAGTTGAGCTTCATTCAGAGTTCTGCTGGAGTAGTAAATGGTGTGGAAAATCTTTGCTTTACGTTGTCCCAAAACTGCACCTACAGCAAAATCACTAGCATCGCACATCACTTCAAATGGAATGGTCCAGTCTGGTGCTACAATGATGGGGGCAGAAACCAGCTTCTGTTTTAAGATCTCGAAAGCTTCCTGGCATTCTTTGGTAAAGTGAAAGGCACATCCTTTTCCAGAAGATTGCAAAGAGGTTTTGCAATTTTGGAAAAGTCTTTGATAAATCTCCTGTAAAAACCTGCATGTCCAAGAAAACTTCGAATCCCCTTGACAGATGTTGGTGGAGGTAGTTTTTCAATTGTTTCAATCTTTGCTTTGTCTACCTCGATTCCTTTTGTGAGATCCGGGTCCAAGAACAATGCCTTCTTGTACCATGAAATGACATTTCTCCCAGTTGAGTACCAGGTTTGTATCTTCGCACCTTTGTAACACATGTTCCAGATTTTACAAGCAATGGTCAAAAGAATCTCCAAACACAGAAAAGTCATCCATGAATACCTCCATACTCTGCTCCAGCATGTCTGAGAATATGCCATCATGCAACGCTGAAAGGTGGCGGGGGCATTACATAATCCAAATGGCATCCTGCGGAAAGCAAAAGTACCATAGGGACATGTAAATGTGGTTTTCTCCTGATCTTTCTGGGGCGATGGCAATCTGATTGTACCCTGAATATCCGTCAAGAAAGCAATAGAAATCATGTCCCTCCAATCTGTCTAACATATGGTCAATGAATGGTAGCGGAAAATGGTCCTTTCTCGTGGCTTTATTCAGCTTTCTGTAGTCCATGCATACTCTCCATCCAGTCACCGTTCTTGTTGGAATCAGCTCGTTCTTTTCATTGGTAACCCAATAATTCCTCATTTCTTTGGCACACACTATATAGGACTTACCCAACTGTTGTCTGAGATGGGGTAAATGATGCCAGCATCCAACCATTTGATGATTTCTTTCTTCACGACTTCCTTCATGATTGGATTGAGTCTCCGTTGATGTTCCACTGTGGGTTTGTACTCATCGTTCATCAAGATCTTGTGCATGCAAAATGATGGACTAATGCCTCGAATGTCTGCTATAGTCCAGCCAATGGCTTTTTTGTGCTCTCGTAATACTCTTAGTAGCTTTTCCCTGCTCCAATGTTAGTGAAGAAGAAATAATAACATGTAATTCAGAAGAGTTTCCAAGAAATGCATACTGAGATGGCTCGGAAGTAACTTCAGCTCCAACTGTGGTGGTTCTTCAATCGAAGGCTTGATTCGATCTTTCTTTGGCAATTCCAAGCTTTCAACTGGTGGTGTTGCTTTGAATCAGAATGGTTTGTCAAGGTAGTTGATACATTCCAGGATTTCAGCATCTAGCTCGCTGTCAGTCATGTTAATGATGCAAGCTTCAAGTGTATCTGTGGGATTTGGCTCAATATTTTGAACGATACTATCAACAACATCAACTCTGAAACATTCTTATTCCTTTTCATCGCTCGGGAATTTCATGGCTTTGAAAACATTAAAGGTCACTTCTTGGTCCTGCACTTTCATGGTCAGTTCTCCTTTTTGCACATCAATCACAGTTTTACCTGTAGCTAAGAATGGTCTCCCAAGAATGATAGATATTTCTTTGTCTTCTTCCATGTCAAGGATGATGAAATCTGCTGGGAGAATTAGTTTGTCGACTTTGACCAGCACATCTTCAACAACACCTCTTGGAAATGTGAGTGTTCGGTCAGCAAGTTGCAATAAAACTGAGGTAGGCATTGCTTCTCCAATCTGCAGTTTCCTGTAAATAGAGAAAGGCATCAAGTTAACACTGGCTCTAAATCACATAAAGCCTTACCGATGTAATGTTCTCCAATGGTGCATGGGACAGTGAAACTGCCAGGATCTTTCAACTTCGGGGGAAGTTTCCTCTGAATGATGGCGCTGCATTCTTCCGTTAATGCTACTGTTTCGTAGTCTCCCAATCTTCGGTTTCGTGAAAGAATGTCTTTCATGATTTTACATAGCTGGGCATTTATTCCAAGGCTTCTGCAAATGGAATGTTGATGTGAAGCTTTTTGAACATCTCCAGGAGTCCAGTTTGTTTTTCTGAAGACGTTGAGGAAAAGGTGGAGGTGGAATGATCTGTTCTTTTTCCTTTGCTTCTTTTTCCTCCATCTGTGGAACTGCATCTTTTGGAACTTCCTCAATTGTTGCTTTGATTCCAACATCTTTATTGATCTCAGTACCACTTTTTAAGGTAATAGCTTGACATTTCTCATTCCCTCGGTTCCTTGGATTTGGTTCTGTGTTGCTGGGAAGATTACCTGGCGGTCTGTAACTCTGAGCGTTGGCCAGTTGTCCGATTTGATTATCCAGGCTTTGATGGAAGCTGATTGGCTCTGAAACATAGCATCGTACTTTTTTAACTGATTCAACACTTCTATTATTCCTGGTTCATTTATATGTTCTTGGCCTTTGTTCTGTTGCTGAAATCTAGGTGGTGGATAGTTCTGCTATTGGAATCCTGGTGGTGGATTGTTCTTTTGCCCCGAATTGTTGCTCCATGAAAAATTAGGATGATTCCTCCACCATGGGTTGTAGGTGTTGGAATATGGATTGTTCCACTGTCTGTTGAAATTGTTGACATAATTTACCGTCTCTTCAAGTTGGTTTGGTTCTGGTGCTCCTCCATATGGTGAACTTGTGGATCCAGTGGTAAGAGTCTCCATGAATTTGCATATCTGATCCAACTTGGTGTTGACTGCTGTATTTGCTCCACTTTCATAAATTCCTGCAATTCTTTGGATCATACTCCTTTCTGTTGGCCACAAGGAATTATTGTTGACCATTTCTTCGATTAGGTCTCATCATGCTTGATCTTCTCCTTTTGCCATTAAAGCTCCTCCAGTAGCAGCATCAATTGTGGTTCTCATTATTCCAGAAAGTCCATTATAGAATGTTTGGACTTGAAGCCATTTTGGAATCTCATGTGAGGACATTTCCAGAGCAAATCTTTGTACCTTTCCCAAGCTTCGTAAAGAGTTTCTGAGTCTTGTTGCACAAAGGATGTGATGTCATCTTCAGTTGCATTTCCTCCAAACTGCACTGATTGCTGAATCATCTGGATACATGTTTTGATGTCACCTGTATTTGCTGGTAAGGGAGGAAGTACAATACAGGAAATGAGTCTGTCAACCACCGGAATGGTTCTGTCTCGAATGGGAATTGGTGGTTGCAACCTCCAAAGGTTCAGGTTCCATGTTGACTAAAGCTTCTTGGCCTTCTCGTTTTCCCTTCTCAACTGTCTGATGGTTCTTTCAATTTCCGGGTCAAGCGGTCGGAGTTCAAAGCTTCTGGTTCGTCTCATGTAGTTTCTGAAAACCTGAACACAAGAAAATAAGGACAATAAGTAAAAAGAAATTAGATATAAGTAAAGGTATCTAACCCCTAAACTAATAGTAAAAGATAAATAAGTCCCCGACAACGGCGCCAAAAACTTGACCGGTGCTTACACACGCGTATAACGCAAGCGCACGTATCGTTCAAGTAGTATAAAAAGTATCGATCCCACGAGGACTTAATATTTAATCTATTAATTTTATGAGGTCAAATGATTACTAGTATCTAACAGGTTGTTTGATTGATTTGAAAAGGTGATGATTCTAAATTTAAAAACAAGTAAATTAAATTGTTCGAAAGTAGGTTTAAGAAAATTCAATATAAAAACTATCTAGGGTTGTGATTTCTTTGCAATATCATTTTAAAGATGAAGTGGTTATCTTATAGTTGGGTAAAATATTGATTTATTAACCTGGAACACTAAATTATGTAAAAGCCTCTTCCGATGGTCAACTACAAATATCCAGTATAACCCAATTGAACCATATGTCTATGCCAACCAAATTACCTAGATTCATTAAGATTAAGTTCCAATTATGGCTACCCCGCCCGACAGGTATATTCCTATCCTGTAAGGAAATCTATTAAAGGGTTATCTATCCTCAAGGAAGATCGTGGGCTATTGAGTCTAATGTCTTAAACTAAAAATCCCTATGTCTAGTTCATTTTAAGTTTACCAGTTCAATTTTATTAATGGCCATTTAATAAAAAGCATTAAAATTAAGACTCAATAAATAAACCTTTATATTACCCAAACTATAATTTAACCTCTTATAAACCGGTGATATTGGATTTCATCACAACCCCAGATAACTGGCTTAGTTACGACCATATTTACAATTAGTAAAAAAATAAAAGACATAAAGTAAAATACTAAAATTAAATACTGAAAAGTAAATTGTTGAAAAGTAAATAAAAGTAAAAGTAAAAGTAAAAGTAAAAGTAAAAAGTAAAAAGTAAAAGTAAAAAAAATAAAAATAAAAGTAAATTACTGAAAGTAAATTCTGAAATTAAATAAAGTAAAAGTACAATAAAAGAAAATACTGGGGTTAGAGGATCAACTTTTATTACTACTATTTTAGATATCTCCCTTAATATAATATATTAACTTTGCGTGATAATTACCAACCAGCCATATAGGCGGTATCCTGATTAAGTCAAATTAATAATTAATTACCAACCGACCAACCAGGCGGTATCCATACTTAGTCAGGTTAAAACCAATTATAATAAATTTCCAACCGGCCAATATAGCGGTATCCTCATTAAGTCAGGTTTTAAATAGTTTATATTTTATATTTAAGGGAGATTAATCTAGATAGCAATAATAAAAGCTTTACCTTTTACCCCAGCAAGGGGAGTTACCTCCTCATTGCTTGAAAAATAAAAACTGCAAAAGTAAAGAAAGAAAATGTTTGTGCGTAAAAGTAAATTGCGGAAAGTAAAAACTGAAAAGTAAAGAAAAGAAAGTGCGAAAGCGGAAATTAATTACTGGAAGCTGTAAATAAACAAACAAATACAATCTTCTTCTTTATTCATTTGGAATTTTCAAAGAAGAAAGTATGAAAATTTACAAATGAAATGGCTTGGTATTTATAGGCAAAATTTTGCCTCCATCAAATCATCCATCAAATTCTCCACCAAATCCATTATTAATTTCTCCACTAATTACTCCACCAAATCCATTATTAATTGATCCACTAATTGCTTATCATGTTTGGTGGTGATTTGATAATTTTTATAATTTATTTATTAATTTATTTTTTGCTTTGAAAATGATTGAAAAATGACTTTAATAATTACACACAACACACTACTGGATGGTTAATCAATTTCGGTCATGAAATCTTCAGAATTATAAATTATTTTGTCTTTCAAAGTTGTAGATTTTTGAGTCTTCTTTAATCTGACACTTGAATCAGCTCAATCCGATATCAGAGTGAAAAGTTATGCCCACAATACGACAGATGCGCAAAACTGGAATTTCCAAAACTGCACTTCGTTAAAACGCCCTTTCAAGTTTCCAATCTCCAAAATTAATATGTCAAGTCCAATTGTTACCCTTATTTGACCCACATTTTCGTCTTAAATGATTTCATTGAGTCCCAATATTATTTTATCTGTAAAATAAACTAAAACACATCAAAACGTTCATCAAACCCCGAGAAACTAAACAAAATATTAAGTAAAAGGGGAGGTAAATATTGATATATTTTCCGCTCATCATGTATTTGGTAGAATTCGAGTGAAAATGAAACGAATTGGATCGATCCGATAGATTATATAAGTTTCATGTAAAAGTGGCCTTACGTGTATTGATGTGTTTGTGATTGTAATGATAGATATGAGATATATATGATGATACAATAATGTTTAGATGAATTTCGATTGGTTCGGAGGGTTCAGGACCCACCCGTAGCGTTTGTGGAAATTTTTTCGAAAGATTTTCAAAAATACGTAAACAGATGATTTAAGTTAACTGGTGGCTTAGATTAGTGTAGACACTGCATTTTTACATAAGCCCGATGACAAGCCTCGTATGGAGGCACTACCTGAAAAGTTGCGGAAGTTGTGGGAAATGAATGTCGGAAGGAAAGAAAACCTCCAAAATTAACCACATCGGATTCGAACTCGCTAGCCCGCCTTAGATTCACTAACTCAGTTTTTGTTTCAAATCTTAGCCTCGGCCCAAAAACCCTACAACCCATGAAAGCCAATCCATGCAGCACACGGCCAAGGCCCACACAAAGCCCACCATACACGCCCAAACCTTCCCAAATAAATAAAATCCCATGCAAAACACATGTCAAAATTCCCTCAAATCACCTTCCAATTTAAAGAGATTGTGAATCCCATCCTCACCAAATTAGAGATTTTGTTCCCTAAATAAATTAAATAAATATCTCATATATTTGCATGATTTATTTATTTCCTTGCTTTGAGATCCATTGGCACTATAAATTGGAGGCTTGACCAAACCCTAAAAGGGGACCTTTTTTCTTACACTTGAAGACACACACACACGGCTCTCCTTCAAAACACACACACGGCTCTCCTTCAAAAACACACACACACGACAACTCATCAAAAAAAGGACAACTCTCACCGAACAAAACCACAACAAAACCAACCACAAAATGCAACCCTCACCGAACAAAACCACAACAAAACCGACCACAAACTGTAACTCTCACCGAACAAAACCACAACAAGCCAAACCAACAAAAACAAACCATTGATCGAAACAAACAAATAACCCTTCAAGTAGCAGCCCCTGACCGAAACAAACAACAACAAATAACCCTTCAACCAACAACCCCATAACCGAACAAACAACAACAAATAACATGTTGGGGTTTTGGGCGATAGGGCGCAGCGGAAGCGCTAGTCTGGGCGAAATCGTATTTTAAAACTTTTTCAAAAACACCGAATAAATTATTCAATATCTAATATGAATAATTTATTCATATTTCACCTAAACCAATTTATTTAATATCAAATATTAACATAAACATAGTTGAAACTCACGAAACTTTTACGAAAATGGTTTTTCCGTAAAATTACCTAAAACACGTTTTTGACCGAACCGACTACCCGACACTTATGGAAATTGCCCAGGTCAGATCCAATAGTGTCGGGACAGTTCATGGGCTGCCCAAACAGTGACGGAATCACTGTTTTCACAGATGTCACCCGGTTGACTCAAAATCCACCCGGTAACGCCGTTTTTGGCCGTTTTCGCTTATTTCAAGTCGGAAACACTTTCCGGCAATTGTGCCAACTCCCAAAACGCATCCATTACATTCGTATGACATCAAAAATATAACATAATTTTCAGTTTTAGCAGATCTGATCTGCAGAACCGTAATTACCCATTTTCATGCTTTTAATCCAAAATTCCAAGATTAATCAAATTAATCAACACACCAAAACAAGTCACCACACATATGAATCACTCTAGAACAATTCTAGGCATAAAATGAGTGGCTTTTACACTCTAGAATGGTAACTTTGTGTTGGGGTTTTATTGGGAATTACAAGGTTAGCGCAGCGGAACAAGGAAAAACGATTTCTCCGATTTCAAAATTTTTTCTTAGAACAATTAAAATAACTTATTTATTTAATTAACCAATAACTTAAATTATGAAATATGACCTAAGAAATCATATTTCTTTTAATTACAAAATTACCCCAAACTTTTACAAATTAAATATTTTGGTTTTTTAAAATATGTCAATTACATATTTAATTAATTCCAAATTAACCCAAAATTTTTTTTTACAAGTTTTGCAACAAAACCAGAATATTTTCCAGAATTGCACCAACAGCCCAGTTTTTCTGGAATTTGCGAAACAGCCCCTAAACTTTAATTAATTGCAATTTGGCCCAAAATGCTCAAAACACATCAAGATCAAATCCAATTAATCCCAAATTTTACATGCATCAAATATACATCAAATTAAAGCTTATATATAAACACCTACACGTCTATACGAGTCTCCAAGACTCAAGGTTCACTGAGAAACCATCGGAATCCAAGATTCCAATATACGACATCTACCAGTCTCTATGGGTTTACTTTACTGACCAAGTAGTGTAAACCTTGACCGAGAACTGTCTAAGAATGACAACGTCATGATACAACTCAATGTCAGTTGTGACGCTTTTGCAACTGTATCATAACTAATCATTCTAAGGTCGGTTACGTCTTTACCATATAAAAGAATAAGTTATATAAAAGAAATTGTTCATTTTATTCATAATAAAACGTTACATTAGTATTTACATATAAATACATAATAAAATTGGCGCTCGGAGCACCAACCCTAACACTTTGCTGTCCTACAATAATTGAATAAAATTGGATGCTAATTACATTAATTCCAACCAATTTTTACTTCACACATGTATTTTACTTCCAATCTATCCACTACAACCAAAAGCCCCAAATATTCAACTAGTAAAGAAAACCCTAAAATCATTTTAGGAAAACAAGAACAAGAAACAAAAATTTCTAGGCTCAAGAGTGTAAAGAATTACCTTTAATTCTCTTTTCCTAAGCTTAATTTCTTATTTTTCTTCACTTTTAGGGCTTGAATCATCAAATAAAATGGAAACCCATTTTCTTAAGAGTCTTTCGGCAGTAGCATCACTTTAGCTTAAAGAAGAAAAACAATTTTTTGCTTCTTTAAAGAAGTTAACGAGAGAGAGAGAGAGAATAAGCATTTATTGTCCTTTTTTTTTTCTTTTCAATTTATAATGACCAAAATTGGTCATTAAAATAGGGCATTAATGTCTTATATATATTTAATCACATTAAATTCATATTACTTTATTATTATCCAATCAAAATTGGACATAAATAAAGTGTATTCTAAAGCCATGCCAAGTGTTCCAATCCTTTGTCACCATATATCATATGCATAATCACAATTGGATAAAGTTAGAAAATTTAATTATTTAATTATTTAAATATTAAATAATTAAACAATTAATTTACACAAATATATGTATTTTTATTTACATTAAATAATAAATACATATATTTATGGCATGTGTCAAAATCTCATTTGACAAATAATTAATGTGTATCTAATCGTATTATGTATCAAATACAAATACACAATAATTATTAGCGGACAAAACCCCTTAATGCATGTGTTATCGTTTAACCGATTAAACGATCCGAATTAACTCACTTAATCCGGTGAAGTATTATGAATAATCCATATTATTCATGTCGAGTTGCTCAAGTGCTCAACGAGTACACTTCATATTGTGAGACTCTCTAAGTTTAGGTTTATCCGTCACGAAATCCAATTTCGTATCCATAATCCACCCACTCATGGATTATGACGACCGTATATAATCTTGCTAAACTATACAAGTCGAGGTCACTGCATACGTATAATCCATCCGTCACAGGCTATCCTTATTATACCTGGGGTATAGATGAAAACGTCAAACCCGTTCGGTATAATACATTAGACTTTCAATTTACGATCTCGAAATAACACTCGGAACAAATTTCCGACGTTATACCACGACCATGGATTTACTAGATCGTAAACACGTGCTGGATGCCTATGCCCTGTACACAGGACTGGCGGATCCTATCTTGATAGACACAGGATATCATGAGCTTCAGTCCACACCCAACGAACAGGCGGAGGTCTGATCATGAATAGATCGTTGACGTGACTGCCATCAAAGTGTGGAGGATAGCTCACATATCCACAGTGGTATCTCAAGTCGAATGACCACTATGCTCGCTCAACTCGAGAAGGTTCCTATTGACGTTGGTGTACCATCTATTAGGAAACCTTAAGTGAGTCGTTCAGTGTCTTATCAAATAAACACCTACATGTCTATACGAGTCTCCTAAGACTCATGGTTCACTAGGATAAACCATCGGACCAAGTCATGATATACGACATGTACTGGTCTCAGCGGATTTTACTAACCGACCCGTGTTAGCAAATCTTGACCAGGAACTTTATTTAAGGATATACAACTAATAATGCGCTTCCCAATGTCAATTACAAACTACGTTGTAACTGCGCACTATACTGCAAATCCTAGGGTCTTTGTCTAATATGCACGTATCACTGAACCAGATTCTGTTTCAATCTAATCGAGATTAGATCGAAGAATAGTGTATAAAAGACAAGGGTGCTACCAGTAAAAATTAGTAATATTATGGAAAATTGAACCGCTCGTATTAATGAATTGAACATAAATACGATCCGGATTGGCACTCAGAGCACCAACCATAACAATTTCTCCCACTTGCTCTAGTTTCTATCAATGGTATCATGTACACATCTCAATGTGTATCGCATACTCATGGCCCTCAAGAGCTCACAAGCACTCAATAGGTAGGCACCAACAAGTAAGTTTGCTTTAACTAATCGAGTCTGTCCAACAAACCCAACTGTTTTCCTTAGCTAGCATCATTCATATTTTGTAGAATCCAAATTCCACATTAAAATGACTCAGATGCTATATCAGTATTGTGCTATAGCTACTAAGTTGTCTATGTATTTAGAAATCAAATCCAAATACTTTGAGACAACCGCAAGCACTTTACTAATATTAAAACTTCTAATCTATGAGGTCACTATGCAACTTTATAAGTCAATACTTCAAAAGTTGCAACTGATTCCACTAATATAGTAGAATCAATAGTGACACTGTCACTGCATCTTTTCTGACTTTATATGACATAGACCATCTATTGTCATAATTAAAAACAAATTTAATCGGAACTTATGGTTGCTGACTAAATTCTCCATGAATAGGAAACTCGTTCTTATTATCTCTAAGATAACAAAGAACTTGTTCCAAGATCCATCATATGATCTGCAACATATCAAAATAACTCGTAACAATTACGATTAAATTGATATCTTTAATAGCACATAATATAGTATTCATTACGCCAACATCCATGATACATAAGATTGACTAGACATTCTAATCAATCTATCTTTCGACAAAGGTATCATCCTTTACGAAAGATGAATATTGTATATATAAAAGACACGTTAACTGTCGAACAGTTATACTAACTGTCATGCAGATAGTCTTACTGTGTCCTTTATTAGATCATATCTAATACGCGACTAATGAGAGTATCTCACAAGTCTTTTAGTTTTATATCTTATATAAAAGTTTATATCAAATATATCAGAGACTACTCCCACTGCTACCACAGAGAAAAGAAGACTTAGGAAATATAATACTAGAAATAAATTTATATGCTCCCATTGACCCTACTGACAAATACGTATTCTCTATACTTCGATAAAACCAGACAATCTGAGTGATATCAAAAACAGAGAACACAGATTTCCGGAAAGCTTATCTAAGTCTACAATAGGCTCTATGAGCTAGTAAATTAAACTATGATCTTAGTAGAATACAAAATCTAGGGCCATTCCAGAATGAACTTCTTCAAACAAAGAAATCGCGACGAATCTCTCAGTCGAAGAAATCACTCAAGAAAGCCATTTTGCATTCTTTAGCCAAATTCACTGATTAATATCGACATTAACCAACAGATCCTTAATTGTCCAGTTAGTGCGACTAGAGATAAGTTTTCTCAGAATCTACAATAGAATACTGAGTAAAATCTTTCTCACTGTCATACTATAAATGTCAAGCCTTTATCGAGCTCACTTTGCTTTTGCTACGCAAACAATTTGCACATTTTATGAACTATTCATAACGAAAGCCCAATCAAGTTCTAAACTTAATTGTAGTAAGCTATGAACAATCTTAATCTATGGCTCAATGCCTAGTTCCGGAATCGATATCAAATATCGCTCCCACTATAAGTCATATGACAATTTTCTTCGATAAGAAAACAAAAAAATCATTAAGTATCAGATACTTTGTAAATGATTCTAACATCCTATAGGACTTATACGGCAGTTGTCTAAGGGTCTTTTCATCTTATTAATTATGTAGTTCCATTACAGTTTATCATTCTCACATTTGACTTCAATAAGTCAAGTCATTTCTACAATCGTCAACATCCAATGTTAACAACCAAGTAACAAATAATCTTATTACTCGGGATCGTAGAAAAGATATTATATCAAATAAAATACAATATTATATTAAATAGAATAAATGATAAAATTTACTTGTACCTTCGAGGCGCAAGTACTTTCAAATATATAACCATTATATAAAGAAAGTTTCAAATCTCAAACTTTTCAAGATTCGAATTTTCTACAATACACATCATATATGTAATTGTATAAACAAATGGAACCTTAATTAAATAGACGAATTAGTGTTACTGGAGCATAACCCCAAAAGCATTGAAAAACAATTCGGTAACTCTCAATATCAACGAATCAAATCATATAAGATTCGATAACTCCCATTGATCAATTCCATCACAATGGAATCGCAGAAGTTTAATACTGAGAAAGAATCACATTCATTAAATAACTACATAACTAATTGCCTTAAATTCATGGTTTTGATCAAATCAAACATCTTCGAATAATTCAAAGACGCGCAATAAATTTTTAAAGATACAGTTTTCAACACTACAGATAAAATATCTTTGAATTATTCAAAATATTCTATCCGAGTTTCATTAGAAACACATTGACACTTCTTAAACAATTCAAGAAGTTGAATATGTTCACTATTAGAAACACGTAACTAAGTCATGACAATTCATCAACTGAGTTACGAAGCAAGAAAACTATCATAGGCAATTTCTAATTTATTAAACTACATACATCCAATGTATCAGTTTAATAAATCTGTGATCCAATGACGATCATTGGTTAAATGAGATTTAATTACTTCCTGAATACAATATTCATTAAATAGTTAAGCATATGTGGTGTGATCTCGTATCAGACCATCATTTACCATACGAAACAAACATCTAATGCTTTTATGATAAAATCTCATAAATCACAATTCTAAGTTATTTATTTTACCGAATATTGTTCTTCATGTTTATCTTTCATTAATGACACTACTAGTTACTTTAAAATATGTAACAACTGTTTATACAGAACAAGTAACTATCCAATAGTCACAAGTTCTGATATCAAATATCAAAACAGTTATTGAACATTATTTAAATAACTAGACGAGAGATCCGGTATCCAATTCCTATAATTGTCGTATTGTGAGAATCAAAATTCTCTATACACAACTATACACATCTTCTTTCTTCAGCTTTATAATTTACATTCAGTTATTCACAACGATTGTAAAATAATTGATTAGCAAAGTGTGTCAAACACGTGACTTCTAAAAGTCACTAAAAGCGAAGAAACATCATTAAAAGATAAACAAATACTAAATGGGTTTTCTTAATGCCTGTCAAGAATATCGAGACATGAACTATTCAAGTCAATTATTACTGCATAAGAAATTATTCTATCTAGAATAATATCATAAACCAGATATCTACTTAGATTACCTAACGTGACTTAGTAACTAAGTCACAAACCATCTTGATTTACTAAGAGAATCGGAACAACAGTTCACAATGGTTTTAAATAATCTAACTATATCTAAGTCTACTGTCTTTCTAGAACCTATTTTAGAACTACGCAACCATAAGTAAAGTCAGAAAAGCTATTCAAGTAATAGATATGCAGTGGATTAGAAGCATAAATCTATAAACAATATAGAATAAAAGGAAAACGAAAGTAGTAAATTCCATAATATTACACACTACTTAAGTTATGGATTTTTAACCCAGCAGTGTCTCCCACTACTTTACGTAATAGCGTAATCCCCAACGGACAACGAGAATTCAATAATTAAATCGAATTCCATAGTGAGAGTAAGATCCCATGAATATATTTCGACTCACAGCTTTGGCACGATCTCGCCTACGTATATTCATTAGGTAAATAACTATTTGTCAATCACTCACCAGTGACTCCTGGTTTTGGTCCTGACCGTTTCTCGCTGTGACAGCTTTGGCACGTTCACAGGGAGGCGTATCAAGGCTACACTTGCCAATGACAAACTCAAGCTACTGTGTAGTCCTGACAGCTTTGGCACGTTCATGATTTCCACTTTCACTTGAATTTATCCAGTATCAATATACAACCGGTATGGATAATAATCATATAACTACACCCTCACAGCTTTGGCACGTTCTCGAATGTACTTATAGAAAAATACCCATAAACCGTATTGACAAGACGGACCAAAGAACATGTATCCAATACACGTTACTTTACAGCCATATTTAAAAGTGGGGATTTTCCTACGGAAGCTTAACTATAACTCCAATGCAGAATTTTAATCTAAATTATTTTCGAAACAATTCAATTATACATTAGAACACATAACTCAATCTAACAATTAAATTTATGTTACATATTCCATTAGCGTAGAACTGAAAAGTAAAGAAACATATCTAGATTCCTAGCATGTGCGAACATTAAAATTGGATTATATATCATATATCAAGCATGAATAATGTAATGGATGAAGCATCAGACCCGATCTGATACCATTTTTGTTGGGGTTTTGGGCGATGGGGCGCAGCGGAAGCGCGGGTCGGGGCGAAATCGTATTTTAAAAACTTTTTCAAAAACACCGAATAAATTATTCAATATCTAATATGAATAATTTATTCATATTTCACCTAAACCAATTTATTTAATATCAAATATTAACATAAACATAGTTGAAACTCGCGAAACTTTTACGAAAACTGTTTTTCCGCAAAATTACCTAAAACGCGTTTTTGACCGAACAGACTACCCGACACTTATGGAAACTGCCCAGGTCAGATCCAATAGTGTCGGGGCAGTTCATGGGCTGCCCAAACAGTGACGGAATCACTGTTTTCACAGCTGTCACCCGGTTGACTAAAAATCCACCCGGTAATGCCGTTTTTGGCCGTTTTCGCTTATTTCAAGTCGGAAACTATTTCCGGCAATTGTGCCAACTCCCAAAACACATCCATTACATTCGTATGACATCAAAAATATCACATAATTTCCATTTTTAGCAGATCTGATCTGCAGAACCGTAATTACCCATTTTCACGCTTTTAATCCAAAATTCCAAGATTAATCAAATTAATCAACACACCAAAACAAGTCACCACACATATGAATCACTCTAGAACAATTTTAGGAATAAAATGAGTGGCTTTTACACTCTAGAATGGTAACTTTGCTGTCCTACAATAATTGAATAAAATTGGATGCTAATTACATTAATTCTACCCAATTTCTACTTCACACATGCATTCTACTTCCAATCCATCCACTACAACCAAAAGCCCCAAATATTCAACTAGTAAAGAAAACCCTAAAATCATTTTAGGAAAACAAGAACAAGAAACAAAAATTTCTAGGCTCAAGAGTGTAAAGAATTACCTTTAATTCTCTTTTCATAAGCTTAATTTCTTGTTTTTCTTCACTTTTAGGGCTTGAATCATCAAAGAAAATGGAAACCCATTTTCTTAAGAGTCTTTCAGCAGTAGCAGCACTTTAGCTTAAAGAAAAAAAAACAATTTTTTGCTTCTTTAAAGAAGTTAACGAGAGAGAGAGAGAATAAGTATTTATTGTCCATTTTTTTTCTTTTCAATTTATAATGACCGAAATTGGTCATTAAAATAGGGCATTAATGTCTTATATATATTTAATCACATTAAATTCATATTACTTTATTATTATCCAATCAAAATTAGACACAAATAAAGTGTATTCTAAAGCCATGCGAAGTGTTCCAATCCTTTGTCACCATATATCATATGCATAATGACAATTGGATAAAGTTGGAAAATTTAATTATTTAACTATTAAATAATTAAACAATTAATTTACACAAATATATGTATTTTTATTTACATTAAATAATATATACATATATTTATGACATGTGTCAAAATCTCATTTGACAAATAATTAATGTGTATCTAATCGTATTATGTATCAAATACAAATACACAATAATTATTAGCGGACAAAACCCCTTAATACATGTGTTATCGTTTAACCGATTAAACGATCCGAATTAACTCACTTAATCCGGTGAAGTATTATGAATAATCCATATTATTCATGTCGAGTTGCCCAAGTGCTCAACGAGTACACTTCATATTGTGAGACTCTCTAAGTTTAGGTTTATCCATCACGAAATCCAATTTCGTGTCCATAATCCACCCACTCATGGATTATGACGACCACAGATAATCTCGCTAAACTATACAAGTCGAGGTCACTGCATATGTATAATCCCTCCATCACAGGCTATCCGTATTATACCTGGGGTATAGATGAAAACGTCAAACCCGTTCGGTATAATACATTCGACTTTCAATTTACGATCTCGAAATAACACTCGGAACTAATTTCCGACGTTATACCACGGCCATGAATTTACTAGATCGTAAACACGTGCTGGATACCTATCCCTTGTACACAGGACTGACAGATCCTATCTTGATATGCATAAGATATCATGAGCATTAGTCCACACCCAACGAACAGGCGGAGGTCTGATCATAAATAGATCGTTGACGTGACTGCCATCAAAGTGTGGAGGATAGCTCACATATCCACAGTGGTATCTCAAGTCGAATGACCACTATGCTCGCTCAACTCGAGAAGGTTCATATTGACGTTGGTCTACCATCTATTAGGAAACCTTCAGTGAGTCATTGAGTGTCTTATCAAATAAACACCTATATGTCTATACGAGTTTCCTAAGACTCATGGTTCACTGGGATAAACCATCGGACCAAGTAATGATATACACGACATGTACTGGTCTCAGCGGATTTTACTAACCGACCCGTTTTAGCAAATATTGACCAGAAACTTTATTTAAGGATATACAACTAATAATGCGCTTCCCAAAGTCAATTACAAACTACGTCGTAATTGCGCACTATACTGCAAATCCTATCTGGGATAATTCAGATACTTGTGACAGAAGGATTATACGTATGTAGTGACCTTGACCTGTATGGTTCAGAGATTTTATCCGTGTTCGTCATAATTTAAGGGTGGGTAGATTATGAACACGAAATTGGATTTCGTGACAGATATGCCTGAACCTAGAGAGTCTCACTAATGAGATATACTCGTAGGGCACTAGGGCAACTTTTATAAATAATACTGATTATTTATAAGTCATTTAACGGTTAAACGAAGATACATGCTTTTGAGATCTTTCGACCATTTATTAAATGTTGAATTGTGATATTTGACATTTATTATTAATATATGTATTTTGATTATTTAATGTAAATATAATACATATATTTGAGATATTTCCATTTAATTATTTGATTATTTAAATGTTAAATAATTAAATTAATTAAGTAATAAATATCTAGTTTACTTTATTAAGTAAGCTAAATGGCTTTATTTCATTGTATTTTTGGCCAATTATGATTGGTTTTAAATGTCATGATTTAATTGGTTTATTTGTGATAAACATCAAATTGTTTGATGTTTTATAACCACAAATTACATTAAATCAATTTTCCATTTTATTAAAACAAAATTTGAAAATGCATGGCTTATATTTTTCTCACTTTTTCGGTAATTCAAAAAATATATAAGGCTTGCTTTTATTTTTTTGTTTGACAATCTAAGTACCTTAAAAATCAAATACAAAGAAAGAAAGAGAGGAAAAAAAGAATGAAAGAAGAGAAAACTTAGATTTTGGAATTTTGGTAAGTTTTTCCTTACTTTCTTCTTTATGAAAATTATTTTTAAGATCCTAGGCTTCAATATGTGTGGCTTAGTTTTTCCTCTACTTTCTTGTTGATGTATTTTGATGATTGGGAGCTTGATTGAAAGATGGAAGCATGTATACTACTTAAGAATGCTTGAAATTATTCTTTAAGCTTTCTTTTTGCCATTTGATGGTTAGTTGCCATTCTAGAGTTACTTAGCCACTCATAAATGACCTAGAATTGTTCTTGAGTTATTTCATGATGGTGAGACTTGTTTGGTGTTGTGGGAATTGAATTGAAGTCTTGAATTTAATTAATTTAGTGTTAATTTGTGAAATTATAAAATTAGGGTTCATAACCTTCACCAAATTTGGGGCTTTTCATATATGTGATGTAATTTGATGTATATATGACGTATATTAAATTTGGTAATTTTTGGATTTGATCTTGACATGTTTTGAACAAAAATGACAAAATTGTAAATTCTTGAAAGTTTGGGGACCATTCGGCAATTTCTGGAATTTCAGTTTCTTTGAGTTGTAAATTGTATTTTCATATATTAGACATGTATATGTCATTTTGGGATTGATTTGGAATCAATTAGAATTATATTTGACAATTTTGGACTAAAATGAAAAAAATACAAAGTTTTTATTACAATTTTGAATCAATTAGAATTATGTTTTAATAAGGTTTTAAAAGTAATATGTATTGGATGCATATTTCTTGGTCCGTCTTGTCAATACGTTCTGTGGATATCTATTCTATGGCTGCATCCGAGATCGTGCCAAAGCAGTGAGGGTGTAGTTGAAAGAAATTTATCCATACCGGATGTATATTTGATACTAGATAAGTTCAAGCGAAAGCGGAAATCCTGAACGTGCCAAAGCTGTCAGGACTAAGCAAGTATCTTGAATTTATCAATGAAAAATTTAACCTTTGTACACCTCATTGTGAATGTGCCAAAGCTGTCACAACGAAAAACAACCAGGACCGGAACCTAGAAGTCACTAGTGAGTGATTAACAATGAGTTGTCTACCTAATGAATATACGTAGGCGAGATCGTGCTATAGCTGTGAGCTGAAATATATTCATGGGATCCACATTTCGCTATTATATTTAATTTGATTAATTGTTTGTTTGCATTCTGTTTGGGGATTACAATATTGGATGTAATAGTGGGAGGGGCATTTTTAGATTAAAAATCCATGATCTATTTGTTGGAATTTTCTAAGCATCCCAAGATCATATCAAGCAATGAAAATACAAAGTGAATACAACAAGGAAGTTGCAGAATACTTACATTGAGCGGTTGAGCGATGCGACGAACAAAAACTCCAAGATTCCTCCAAGGTGGCTCACAGTTTTTGCTGATGTTTTGTCCTCCATGGATTCGGCAATGGTGGGATCTCTCAAGCTCAAAGCTTTAAATTCCACGCTCACATGTGCAGTTTCCCTATCACCTTCGCAAAACTCCATTGTGTGCTAGCACTCTTGATTTTGCCACAAAATCATCACTTGCATCTCCTTGGTGCTCTCGGTCAAACCAGAAAATAGAAGAGGAAGCAGCCCCTTTTGGGCGAGAGAGAGAATAAGAGAAAATGAGAGAGAGATGGAAGTTGTGTATGTCTTAATTGATTTTCCAAAAACCAATTAAACATATACCAAATATTTTGTAAAAAGCCTTTCAAAAAGGTCAACAAAATTTGGCTCCAAAATAGCATTAAATGCTATCAACCACTCACATCACTATTTACATCAATCAATCAATCAAGTGACAAGTTGTCACATCACTCAAAGTGACTAATGATTTGACGCTTGATGCGACTAGTGATTTGACGCTTGATGTGACTTGCGAGCCGCACTTAAGTTCGCAATGCGAGTGCGCTCGCAAACACTCCCGGGCTCGGGTTCGCTAATTCCAAATTAACAAATTTTCCGTTGTGACGTAATTAAATAATTATGCCTAGCAAAATTACTATTCACGTCGCTAACGATTTAATTCTAAACTAACTCGTTTGCCCGAATTAAAATCTAATTTCAATTCCGAGTCGAAATCCAATTTCGTATAATATATCGAATATATTATTTTATCGATTAATTCCAAATTAATCGTTTTCTCTCTTTAATTAATATTTTATCCCAGATAAAATATCTCCGCAATTAATCCCAGATTAATTTTTTCTCTCATACTAATTAATCCCATATTAATAAAGTGCGAGTCATACGTCATCTGTGAATCTTCGGGAAGCGACCCATGAGATCCCTGGATATGTTGGCAGTAAATCCGGTCGTAGGACTATCCGAACACATAAGTACCTAGTACTACGTTTATACTGATTTACAAGACAAGGTTGGGTTCTAGCAAAGCGCCATGCCTACCCAATTCTCCAGAAATATCCTTACAGGAATATGTGATCAATATCAGGCGTTGTATACGTAGTATTGCGTATCTCGATCCAATATACTATTCACGTCGCTAACGATTTAATTCTAAACTAACTCGTTTGCCCGAATTAAAATCTAATTTCAATTCCGAGTCGAAATCCAATTTCGTATAATATATCGAATATATTATTTTATCGATTAATTCCAAATTAATCGTTTTCTCTCTTTAATTAATATTTTATCCCAGATAAAATATCTCCGCAATTAATCCCAGATTAATTTTTTCTCTCATACTAATTAATCCCAGATAATAAAGTGCGAGTCATACGTCATCTGTGAATCTTCGGGAAGCGACCCATGAGATCCCTAGATACGTTGGCAGTAAATCCGGTCGTAGGACTATCCGAACACATAAGTACCTAGTACTACGTTTATACTGATTTACAAGACAAGGTTGGGTTCTAGCAAAGCGCCATGCCTACCCAATTCTCCAGAAATATCCTTACAGGAATATGTGATCAATATCAGGCGTTGTATACGTAGTATTGCGTATCTCGATCCAATATCAGATGTCACGTGCAAGGCCTGGGGCTGGAAATGTGTCTGCCCCGTACGAAGCACATATCGGATCTCTGGTAACTAGTGTCTATAATCAGATAAACATGAACTAGTAATAATATCCCGATAGCTGCAGCATAAAAGAGAATGAGTTTCGTATCCTACGTGATCATCATCTCCACTATTACTGGAGTGATACTTCCATCTCGACATCACACCCAATACACTACGATTCTCAATATACCCAGTAGAGGCGTACACAGAACCTGTTAAAGCCCTGGATGACCAAAACCAAAGTACATTGATTGTCGTAAGTATTAGCGGTGCAAGTCTCAGGTTAAGACCAAATACACCTACCCTGATTCGGACTTCCATAGACACATAGTAATACTACCAATGAAATTCTGAGGGGTCTATCCAGAGCGAAGCTGTTTTCCGTACCATCGGTAAAACACAACCTCCTACTACATTTGCATGAGTATCCTATACCCAAATATATGAGAACTATGCCGTTATGCCCTCACAACGCGCACATGTGTAATACTAGTCTATTCCACATTATCGATGTCCAATCTCGATAATACTACGACTAGGGATATTTAATGATTAAACCTCCGTGGATTGATACTGTCTCATATCATCTCAATCTAGGAACTAATCATATGGACCTCCTATTATTTATACATCTTGGTGATCTAATCACAAATGATAAGAGAGCAATTTCCTTTGTCACATAGTTAATTTGTACAACAACACCATGATCCGTACAAATAGTGACGCTATGGGTCATAACTGTCCAACAATCTCCCACTTGGCCTATAGCCATTCACTCAAGTGTCCTACACCCGAACTATGTACGGTTCGCTCAAATTACTAAGAAAAGACTTTCGTCAGCGGATTTGCATGATTATCGTCTGATGCGATTTATTCGATCATCACATCGCCATGATGTATGATCCGAACGAATAAGATGAATAGTCGAAGTATATATCTGGATCGTTGATGAGACCATTAATTCTTTAGCCTGCGCTGTAGCCTAGCTCAGCTGCTAACAGAACTATTCTATATTTTGCCTAACCTTTTTCCTCTGAATCAACTAAGCCTTGGCTTTGGCACAACAAACTTAGTGATCCCAGTTAAGCGGAACCCATTGACCATGGAAAGCTTCGTAATCAATGTCGATGGACAGGAAGTGATCTTGACTTTGGCCAACAAATCACAACTTGGACAAGACACCAATATGGAACAAAGCCTTCGTGATTCAAACACATCCTCAACGGACAAAGGTCTTTACTTTGGCCAACAAACTAATGCCAGTCTTGGATCTTGAGTAAGAATCACTCAATGGAAGGAAAAACGCTTAATATTGTGTGAGGGTTTTTCGCGTGCAAATTGGCAACCAATTTATTATCTTTGTTAAAGTCTCATCATCATACACTCTTAAACATGCATTCTAAACACATAATAATGCGCGTAAATAAATATAATAATGATATGCGGATGGATACTTAACACATTTTGTTCCTAGAACAAATCTCTCACTTTCCTCTCTCCCGCTAGCACAAGTATAACTTCTACCCGTTACATAACACTTCTAAAGAAACCTAATTTACATTAAGGGTAATAGGTGAGAAGAGAAATACAATGAGAAATGAGGTAATAGGCTGGACACGCAGGTCCAATTAATAAATTCTAAATTTATTACAATAATTTCCAAAATTGCCCCACCCATCTAATATCCATCTGATATACATTATTCATGCATCGCAACCATGTATTCACACAAGCATGTTATCAATCAATCTAATCCAATTAGTTAATCTGATAATTAATGATAATCCAATGTTCAAACAACGATTTGATTTTGCGCGAGTCCAACTCGTTTTGCGAATAAGTACTCAAAGTACGAATTCTTGAATTGAATTAAACTACAACATTAAATCCAATTTAATTTGTATTTAATACTAATTCACTTATTTAATTCCAAATTAAATAATACACTTTACAAATAAACCTTTACGACTTAAATTCCAAATTAATCGTTACGGGTCTCAAAGCCCGATTAACGTCCAACGTTAATTTAATTAAAGTCCAATGGGCTTTTAATTAATTTCTTAAGGCATGGACTTTTGGTCAACTTGGGTCAAACCCAATAGCTAAAGCCCATTTTAAAGGAATCATCCTTATATGCCTAGAAACCAATTTAGGCCCATTAGGCCCAATTAAAGTTAAAGGTCCATTTTCACCGATTTCGATTTTAATCCAATCAAATCCAATTCAACATTACCCAATTGATTTCAAGTCATCCAATGAATCAAAAATCAAAATATACCAAGACATTTAGGGTAGCATCATTCTCGGCCAAGCCTCAAATATTGGGGAAAATTTGTCCAATTCAAAATTCATCAAATTGACAATGCATAACACCATGTTATCAATATTTAAACATACTCAAACATCCAATTTCATCAAATCATGCTCAAATACATTTTACCCAATTTTAACCCTAATATATTTTCATGCTCAACCTTGCTCATAGATACTATTGTTGGAATTTTCTAAGCATCCCAAGATCATATCAAGCAATGAAAATACAAAGTGAATACAACAAGGAAGTTACATAATACTTACATTGAGCGGTTGAGCGATGCGACGAACAAAAACTCCAAGATTCCTCCAAGGTGGCTCACGGTTTTTGCTGCTGTTTTGTCCTCCATGGATTCGGTAATGGTGGGATCTCTCAAGCTCCAAGCTTTAGTTGAAATTCCATGCTCACATGTGCGGTTTCCCTATAACCTTCGCAAAACTCCATTGTGTGCTAGCACTCTTGATTTTGCCACAAAATCATCACTTGCATCTCCTTGGTGCTCTCGGTCAAACCAGAAAACAGAAGAGGAAGCAGCCCCCTTTTGGGCGAGAGAGAGAATAAGAGAAAATGAGAGAGAGATGGAAGTTGTGTATGTCTTAATTGATTTTCAAAAAAACCAATTAAACATATACCAAATATTTTGTAAAAAGCCTTTCAAAAAGGTCAACAAAATTGGCTCCAAAATAGCATTAAATGCTATCAACCACTCACATCAGTATTTACATCAATCAATCAATCAAGTGACAAGTTGTCACATCACTCAAAGTGACTAATGATTTGACACTTGATGCGACTAGTGATTTGACGCTTGATGTGACTTGCGAGCCGCACTTAAGTTCGCAATGCGAGTGCGCTCGCAAACACTCCCGGGCTCGGGTTCGCTAATTCCAAATTAACAAATTTTCCATTGCGACGTAATTAAATAATTATGCCTATTAAAATCACTATTCACATCGCTAACGATTTAATTCTAAACTAACTCGTTTGCCCGAATTAAAATCTAATTTCAATTCCGCGTCGAAATCCAATTTCGTATAATATACCGAATATATTATTTTATCGATTAATTCCAAATTAATAGTTTTCTCTTTTTAATTAATATTTTATCCCAGATAAAATATCTCCGCAATTAATCCCAGATTAATTTTCTCTCTCATACTAATTAATCCCAGATTAATAAAGTGAGTGTCATACGTCATCGGTGAATCTTCGGGAAGTGACCCATGAGATCCCCGGATATGTTGGCAGTAAATCCGGTCGTCGGACTATCCGAACACGTAAGTACCTAGTACTACGTTTATATCGATTTACAAGACAAGGTTGGCTTCTAGCAAAGCGCCATGCCTACCCAATTCTCCAGAAATATCCTTACAGGAATATGTGATCTATATCAGGTGTTGTATACGTAGTATTGCGTATCTCGATCCAGTATCGGATGTCACGTGCAAGGCTGGGGCTGGAAATGTGTTTGCCCCGTACGAAACACATATCGGATCTCTAGTAACTAGTCTCTATAATCGGATAAACATGACCTAGTCATAATATCCCGATAGCTGCAGCAAATAAGAGAACGCGTTTCGTATCCTACGTGATCATCATCTCCACATTTACTGGAGTGATATTTCCATCTCGAAATCTCACCCAATACACTACGATTCTCAACATACCCAGCAGAGGCGTACACAGAACCTGTTAAAGCCCTGGACGACCAAAACCAAAGTACATTGATTGTCGCAAGTATTAGCGGTGCAAGTCTCAAGTTAAGACCAAATAAACCTACCCTGATTCAGACTTCAATAGACACATAGTAATAGTACCAATGGAATTCCGAGGGGTCTATCTAAAGCGAAGCTATTTTCCGTACCATCGGTAAAACACAACCTCCTACTACACTTGCATGAGTATCATATACCCAAATATATGAGACCTATGCCGTTATGCCCTCACAACGCACACAAGTGTAATACTAGTCTATTCCACATTATCGATGTCCAATCTCGATAATACTACGACTAGGGATATTTAATGATTAAACCTTCGCGGATTGATACTGTCTCATATCGTCTCAATCCAGGAACTAATCATATGGACCTTCTATCATTTATACATCTTGGTGATCTAATCACAAATGATAAGAGAGCAATTTCCTTTGTCACATAGTTAATTTGTATAACAACACCATGATCTGTATAAATAGTGACGCTATGGGTCATAACTGTCCAACACTATTTATGCTTTGTTTATTTTTATATTATGTGAAACGTTTTAGTCTGCTAACCATTTTTCGCTATCTATATGATAGATTTGCGATGGCGGCACATGCTTCTAATCCTTTTGCTAGTATACTTGATACGAACAAGCTTAAAGGTGCCGAAAACTTTACAGATTGGGACTTGGATCTGATCATTTTTCTTGGGTCTAAGCAGATAGAATATGTGTTAGAAGGTTCGTTGCCACTTGCCATAGCAGATGATGCTATACCAGAGGAACATGCGTGTAGGAGCGAAGCGGGGTTTACCCTATGGTTGCTCATCTTCGCCGCTTTTTCTTTTTCTTCAAAGCCTGCGAACAAATATTGTGTGTATGCGATGTGTATGCATGGATGCATTCCCTATTCCGATGGGTTTTCTTTGTCATATTGGCTGGATGCCATCCTTGGTTAGACCTTCCTTGCGCTAGAGGGTTTTCTTCACCCTTTTAGGAATCCTTTTGGCCTTTGGGCACCTCATTGGCCTGCTTACAGTTTCCTTCTGCCAATTATCTTCTGGTGATCGCTCAGTTCTATTTAGTCTCATGGCTCAAGATCTCGTTGTGTCCCTTATTCGCGGGTTCGTCCTATCTTTTGTCTAAGCTGTCCTTTCAGATTTTCAACTTAGCGGATTGCTCTATCTTGCCTGAGTCACATTTTCAGGTTTTCAACTCAGCGAGCTAAATTTTTTTATTTTTTTTTTCAGATTTGTCCTCATTCTCGAGGCTCTTTGCTCGTCCTCATTCCCGAGGCCGTTCTCCATTCTCGGATTTCCTCTCCATTCTAGGAGTTCTTCGTCCTCATTCTCGAGGTTGCTCTATTTCTCTCCATTCTCGGAGTTCTTCTCCTAGATCTCCTGACCTTGGTCCAACATCTAAGGAACAAAAGACATTATTTGTAATTACTTAACTTTAATATTTCCCGGTTAGCTGAGATTTATGTAATCTATGAACATCGTGAACATTTGTTTCAATAAAGGCGTTTGCATTTCTTCTTAGTATATATGCCGAAATAATGAACTGCATTGCAATGACACCTCTGTTGCTAACGGTTCCTCACGGATTTTACAATTAACAATTTCTCTTGCTCACTCATGCTCTATATTTTGCTTGGGCTGTCCTTTGCGGATTTTCAACCCAACGAGCCTTTTCTTTTTTTCTTTCTCTTTTTTTATGCAAAGTATTGTTTCAGCTTGTCCACGTTGATTGGCTCGGTGAACTCGTTCCCTTCCAAATCTGAAAGTCTTAC
>SKCR01050478.1:0-39042 GCA_019454045.1 Zanthoxylum bungeanum
TTACATTTGACTATACCCGATATCATTGATTGAATAGTTAGACTATTGCAATCAAGATGACTGGAAAGATTAGCGTCAAAACATCGTCATGGGCGATAATGTCTTTAACGGCTCCAATTTTCTAGACTGGGAGATGAATCTCAGAATTTTCCTAGGAGCCGAGAAGTTACTTTATGTCATAGACAGACCTCTCGGGCATGAGCCTGAACATGAGCGGGTTGTCGATCATGAGCTTTGGAAGACTCACAATGATGACAACTCAACTGCTCAATCCGTCATGCTTGCCACAATGGCCCCTCAATTTCGTCGTCAAAATAAGGGATTGGATCCCTATAACATGATGTTGAAATTGAATGACCTTCATAGATCTAACCTTAGATCACAGAAGTATGAATTGCAGAATAAGCTCTTTCGCTCTCACATGTCAAAGGGTACATCTTTCGAGCACTATGTGTCACAGATGATTGTTGACATCGAACAGCTAGGTCAGCTGGGCATAAATTTTGAGGCCGAGACTTCCATAGATTTGATCTTACAGTCTCTGTCTGACTGCTGGGGCGGCTTCATCATGAACTACAATATGATGAACCAAGAGAAGACTCTTGGAGAGTTGATGGCGATGCTGAAAGAGGCAGAGCCAGAGCTTCTAAAGGGCAAGAAGCGCGAGACACACTTCGCTTTGACATCTCAGAAGGCCAAGGCTTGGCCGAAAGGCTTTTGGTGGTGTGAAGAAGAAGAAAAGAAAGGGCAAGGCCAAATCATCAAAGACTTCTGGGAAGGCAAAGGACAAATCCCAAGATGTCTGCCTACAGTGTGGCAAACGGGGTCACTAGAAGCGTGACTGCCGTGAGTACAAGGCGCACATGAAGGAAGTGAAGGCGGGCAAGGCTCCGACTTCAGGTATGTTTGTTATTGAAATAAACATGTCTACTTCTAGTTTTAAAAATTGGATTTTTGATTCAGGATGTGGTACTCATATATGTACTGATGTGCAGGATCTATGGATTAGCAGGAAACTGGCCTCAGGCGAGATTGACCTACGAGTTGGAAACGAGACCAGAGTCGTTGTTTTAGCTGTATGGACCTATATTTTGGAACTGCCCTTGGGGCATGTACTTTCATTATCAGACGTTTATTATGTACCTAATTTGACTAGAAACAATATCTTTGTATCTTGTTTGACCCAATGCGGGTACACTTTTGTATTTCGAAACACTGGGTGTTTTGTTTATAAAGATGATTTTGAGATATGTACTGCTGATTCAAATAATGGTATTTATATTTTGAATATAAATGAATCTCAAACATATAATATGACAAACAAAAGGCTCAAAATAAGTAAAACAAATGAAACTTATCTGTGGCATTGTCGTCTGGGACACATTAACAAGACTCGCATAGCCACACTTTCGAAGAGTGGATACTTGGATGGATTTGATCCTAATTCATATGATGTCTGTGAATCTTGTTTATTAGGCAAAATACCTAAAACGCCTTTTAACAGTAAATGTAATCGTACCACCGAACTGTTAGCCTTCGTTCATAGTGACGTATGTGGGCCCTTGTCTAGCCAGGCTAGAGGTGGATATGAATACTTTGTAACCTTTACGGATGATGCATCGCTTTATGGTTATGTGTATCTTATGAGACACAAGTCGGAAAATTTTGAGAAATTCAAAGAGTGGTGGAGAATACCTGAGCAATGAGTTTCTCGATTACTTGAAAGCGTATGGTATTCTTTCACAGTGGACTCCTCCCGGAACACCATAATTAAACGATGTGTCTGAACGAAGAAACCGAACTTTGTTGGACATGCTGAAAGTTTGGAGAGTTGATGGCGATGCTGAAAGAGGTAGAGCCAGAGCTTCTAAAGGGCAAGAAGCGCGAGCCGCACTTCGCTTTGACATCTCAGAAGGCCAAGGCTTGGCCGAAAGGCTTTTGGTGGTGTGAAGAAGAAGAAAAGAAAGGGCAAGGCCAAATCATCAAAGACTTATGGGAAGGCAAAGGACAAATCCCAAGATGTCTGCCTGCAGTGTGGCAAATAGGGTCACTGGAAGCGTGACTTCCGTGAGTACAAGGCGCACATGAAGGAAGTGAAGGCGAGCAAGGCTCCGGCTTCTGGTATGTTTGTTATTGAAATAAACATGTCTACTTCTAGTTTTAAAAATTTGATTTTTGATTCAGGATGTGGTACTCATATATGTACTGATGTGCAGGATCTACGGATTAGTAGGAGACTGGCCTTAGGAGAGATTGACCTACGTGTTGGAAACGAGACCAGAGTCGCTGTTTTAGCTGTATGGACCTATATTTTGGAACTGCCCTTGGGGCATGTACTTTCATTATCAGAATTTTATTATGTACATAGTTTGACTCGAAACAATATCTCTGTTTCTTGTTTGACCCAATGCGGGTACACTTTTGTATTTCGAAACACTGGGTATTTTGTTTATAAAGATGATTTTGAGATATGTACTGCTGATGCAAATAATGGTATTTATATTTTGAATATAAATGAATCTAAAACATATAATATGACAAACAAAAGGCTCAAAATAAGTAAAACAAATGAAACTTATATGTGACATTGTCGTCTGAGACATATTAACAAGACTCGCATATCCACACTTTAGAAGAGTGGATACTTGGATGGATTTGATCCTAATTCATATGATGTCTGTGAACCTTGTTTATTAGGTAAAATACCTAAAACGCCTTTTAACGGTAAAGGTAATCGTGCCACCGAACTGTTAGCCTTCGTTCATAGTGACGTATGTGGGCCCTTGTCTAGCCAGGCTAGAGGTGGATATGAATACTTCGTAACCTTTACGGATGATGCATCGCGTTATGGTTATGTGTATCTTATGAGACACAAGTCGGAAAATTTTGAGAAATTCAAAGAGTTTTGACACTAAGTAGAAAAACAGACCGGCAAAAGTATAAAATATTACGGTCGGACCGTGGTGGAGAATACCTGAGCAATGAGTTTCTCGATTACTTGAAAGCGTATGGTATTCTTTCACAGTGGACTCCTCCCGGAACACCATAATTAAATGGTGTGTCTGAACGGAGAAACCGAACTTTGTTGGACATGGTAAGGTCTATGATGAGTCGCACTGAGCTACCAATTTCCTTCTGGGGATACGCATTGAACAGTGCAATACTTATTTTGAATAAGGTTCCGTCAAAGTCTGTAGGACAGACTCCATATGAAATATGGACAGGAAAGAAACCGAGTTTCTCATTCCTGAAGATTTGGGGATGCTTGACATACGTTAAACGTTTGGATGGTACCAAACTATAACCCAAATCGGATAAGTGCCTATTTGTAGGTTATCCTAGGGAAACCAAATGATATTACTTCTACAACCCACAAGAGAACAAGGTATTTGTTGCTCTCCATGTGGTTTTCCTCGAAAATGAATTCCTAAATGCAGTGGTAAGTGGGAGGAAAGTAGAACTCGATGAAAATCGTAGTGATACTGTTCCTGGCACAGACTCCCTCACGGAACACGAACAGTTCATCAGGGATGAGACTGTACCACAATCTTCTAATACACAAGAACCACGTAGATCGGAGAGAGTCAGAAAAAAACCTAAGAGGTATGGGTTTCTGATCTCACCTCATGTAGATATTAATCTTATTGATGATAATGAGCCGGCTACGTATGAGGAAGCGATACAATGTTTCGACTCCGCTTTATGGAAAGAGGCCATGAAGTCCGAAATGGATTCCATGTATACCAACCAAGTTTGGGCAATGGTTGATGCAGCAGAAGGCGTTAAGCCGATTGGTTGTAAATGAGTCTTCAAGAAGAAGACAGACATGGATGGCAATATACAAACGTACAAAGCTAGGCCTGTAGAGAAAGGGTATCGTCAACGACATGGTGTCGATTATGATGAAACTTTTTCACTTGTTGCCATGATTAAATCCATTCGGATAATGCTTGCTATTGCTGCATATTTCGATTATGAAATATGGCAGATGGACGTCAAAACCATTTTCTTTAACGGAAACCTTTTGGAGGATGTTTATATGCAACAGCCTGACGGTTTTGTCATACCAAAACATGCAAACAAGGTTTACAAGTTAAATCGATCCATTTATGGATTGAAGCAAGCATCGTGTTCTTGGAACCAACGTTTTGATGAGATCATAAAAGAATATGATTTTATTCAAAACAAAGATGATTCTTGTGTATATAAGAAGGTTAGTGGGAGCGCACTGACAATCTTTTTCCTTTACGTTGATGATGTATTGCTTATTGGCAATGACATTCCCATGCTACAATCGGTGAAAGCTTGGCTGTCATTAAAATTCTCCATGAAAGATCTGGGAGAAGCAGCCTTCATTCTCGAAATAAGGATCTACCGCGATAGATCCAGAAAGCTGCTTGGACTCTCTCAGAGCTCGTACATTAACAAAGTGTTGAAGAGATTCAACATGGATCAGTCTAAGAGGGGACTGCTTCCAGTGTCACATGGAGTCTCTCTATCTAAGGACATGTGTCTTAAAAATCAAGATGAGAGAGATAACATGAGTCAGATCCCGTTCACTTTAGCAGTCAGATCGATCATATATGGCATGATATGTACGCGACCTGATGTCTCGTATGCTTTGAGCATGTGCAGTTGCTATCAGGCCGATCCAGGTGATGGTCACTGGATTACTATTAAGAATATCCTTAAGTATCTTAGACGAACTAAAGATACTTTCTTAATATATGGAGATGGAGAACTTGAGGTGACTGGGTTCACTGATGCAAGTTTCCAAACCGATAAAGACGACTCTAAGTCGCAATCTGGGTATATATTTTGTTTGAACAACAGAGCAGTGAGCTAGAAATCTTCCAAGCAAGAGACTGTTGCATATTCAACAACAGAAGCGGAATATATCACTGCAGCTGAGGCAACAAAAGAAGCAGTTTGGATCCGTAAATTCCTAATTGGATTAGGAGTAGTTCCGTTAGCAGCTGAGCCCGTACCTTTGTATTGTGATAATAACGGGGCTATAGCACAGGCTAAGAAACCGCGGTATCATCAACGATCCAAGCATGTACTTCGACGTTTCCATCTGATTCGTGAGATCATAAATCATGGCAATGTGAAGATCGAAAAGATCACTTCAGATGACAACATTGCAGATCCGCTGACGAAAGCTATTTCTCAGCAGAAGTTTGAGCGACACGTACATAGCTCATGTGTTAGATACTTGAGTCATTGGCTATGAGCCAAGTGGGATATTGTTGGACAATTATGACCCATATCATCACTATTTATAAAAGACATTATGGTTTTTGTACAAATTAACTATGTGACAAATGAAATTGCTTTTTTATCATTTTGTAATTGGATTACTTGAATATATATAAATGATAAAAGTCCTTATGATTAGTTCCGGATTAATAAGATATGAGACAGTGTTAATCCACGAACGATTTAATCATTGAATATCCCTAGTCGTAGTATTATCAAGACTAGACATCAATAATGCAGAATAGACTAGTATTACACTTGTGCGCATTATGAAAGCTTAACAACATAATTCTAATATATTTAAGTATAGGATATTTATGCAAGTGTGATAGGGGGTTCTGTTAGCCATTGGACCGTGAACAGTTTCGCTCTGGTTAGACCCATCGGAATCCCATTGGTAGTATGACTATGTGTCTATGGGAATCCGCATCAGGGTAGGTGTATGTGGTCTTAATCTGAGACTTACATCGCTAATACTTGCGACAATCAGTACGCTTTGGTTTTGGTCGTCCGGGGCTTTAACAGGTTCTGTGTACGCCTCTTCTGGGTTTACTGAAAATCATAGTGTATTGGGTCTGATGTCAAGATGGAAGTATCACTTCAGTCATATGGAGAAGATGATCACGCAGGGATACAAAACTAGTACTCTAATATGCTGCAGCTATCGGGATAATATGACTAGGTCATGATTATCCGATTAAAGAGACTAGTTGCTAGTGATCCGATATATGCTTCGTACGGGGCAGACATAATTCCAGCCACAGGCCTAGCATGTGACATCCGATACTGGATCGTAATACGCAATATATAGAATACTATGCCTGATATAGATTATATATTCTTTGTTGAATATTTCTGGAGAATTGGGTAGGCACGGTGCTTTGCTAGAAGTCAACCATCTATTGTAAATCAGTAAGAACGTGGTATGAGGTACGCACGTGTTTGGATAGTCCGACAATCGGATTTACTGCCAACATATCCAGGGATCTCTTGGGTTGCTTCCCAAAGATTCACCGATGACTTTTGACTCGAACAGAATTAATCTTAGATTAATTATAAGAGAGAGAAAATTAAACTGGGATTAATTACAGCAAGAATTTATCTGGGATAAAATTCTAATAGAAGAGAGAACGCGATTAATTTGGAACTAATCGATTAAATAATATTTTGGATATATTAATTGAAATCGGATTTCAAAGCGGAATTAAAATAGGATTTTAATTCGGGCGAATGAATTAATTTGGAATTAATTCACAAGCGACTTTCGTAATAATTTTGCTAGGCATTATTATTTAATTAAATTGGATTTAATTACGTTGCGACGAAAAATTCGTTTAATCGGATTAAACAAACTCGAGCCCGGAGTGTGTTGAGCAAGCCACTTGAATTTTGAATTTAAGAGTTGGGGCCCACCAACTTACATCAAATGTCTACATGGGTGATGGAAGTGGTTGAGGGCATTTAATGCCATTTTCCCTCCAACACACTTTGACTTTGCTTTTTCTTTTTGGAAAAGATACCACCTTTTGCAAGGCATATTTTGGTAATGTTTTTAGAAAACAAAATACAAAGAAAACTCATCTTTCTCCCTTCTTTTGGTTGGCCGAAACTTTCCTTCTTATTTGGATGTTTTTGTTGTAAAAATTTCAAGCTTGCTAGCACATTTGGAGTTGATTAAGGTGATAGGGAAACTCACCATTGGGTTGGATTCACTCAAAGAAGGCTTGGAGCTTCAAACAAACATACAAAATTTTCAAATTCTCATCTGTTCATTGTAAGTAATTTTCCGCAACTTACTTTGTTTTTATTCACACAGTATCATGACTTAGAGACCTTGGGCATGTCTAGGACACTTACAATGGTATCATGAGCCATATCTAAGCATGATTTGTATTTAAGGTTTATAGGCTTTATTTGGGGATTTTATGCTTTGAGCTTGCAAATGCCTAAATTGGTTGTTTGGTTATGGTTAAATGATGATAACTTGGAGTTATGCATGACTGATTTTGTGAAAAATTGATTAGATTAATTTTCCCTAAATATCCCCACCATGGCCGAAACTAACCCTGGTACTAGTTCATGGTGATTTGTTTTTGATTTAGACTATTGGATGAGTTTAAAGCATGAAATAAATATTGATTGTTGATTTAATTTGATTGAAATAAAAATTGGATATTATTTTCCCATATTGTTGTGAACAATAAGCATGTATAATGGATTGATTTTTGCTTGAATTTGTGTTGGACATGATTGGATGATATTAACATGATTAATAATGTAATTGATTGTTTGGAAATATTAGTTTAATTAATTAATTTTGTTAATTACACTTTAATAAAAATTAATATGATATTAGAATATTATGTTAAAAAGAATTAGTCTTTAAATTGGATTAGGCTACTAATTATTATATTTGGGCTTAATGGGCTTGGTTGGGCCAAGTTTAGTTTTGGACAATTGGGTTGGATACAATGAGGCCTAAAACCATTTCCATAAAGTCCAAATATAACTTTTGGTTTTTAAAAAATTTTTTTTTTTTTTGAAAATGGTTTTTAAAACAATTTAATTGGGCATAATGGGCCTAAATTGATTTTTGGCAAAATGGTGATTCCTTATTGAGTCTTGGCATCTTGGATTGGATCCATAATTGGCCAAAGCCCATGCCTTAAGAATTAATTAAAAGCCCATTGGACTTTAATTAAATAGTATTGGATACTATTGGGCCTTTGAGACCCATTTAGATTAGATTTAGAATCTAAGTCTAAAATGCACTAAAATAAGTGTAATTATTTAATTTGGAATTAAATACGAATTAGTATTGGATACAAATAAATTGGATTTAAAATTGTAGTTCGATATAATTCAAGAATACGTACTTTGAGTATTTATTCTTAAACGAGTTGGACTCGCGCAAATCAAATCGTTGTTTGAACATTGGATGGTCATTAATTCAGAGATTAATTAATTGGATTAGATTGATTGAATAACATGCTTTGTGTGAATACTTGGATCTTTTGTATGAATAATGTATATAGATGGATATTAGAAGAGTGGGGACAATATTGGAAATTGTTGTAATAAATTTAGAATTTATTAAATTGGACCTGCGTGTCCACCCAATTATCTCTTTACTATTTGTATTTCTCTTCTCACCAATTTCCCTCAATGTAAATGAGGTTTCTTTAATGTATTATGTAATTGGGTAGAAGTAAGAATAATGTTAGCGGGAGAGAGGAAAGAGAGAGATTTTTTCTAGGAATAATTTGTTATATATCCATCCGTATATCATTATTAATTTATTCGCGCCTTATTATGATTTTAGAATGCATGCTTAAGGGTGTATGATGAGACCTAATCAAAGATAATAAATTGGTTGCCAATTTACGAGAAAAACCCTCACTCAAATATTAAGCGTTTTCCTTCCATTGAGTGGTTCTCTCTCAAGATCCAAGATTGGCATTGGTTTGTTGGCCAAAGTCAAGATCAATGTCCATCGTGGATGAGTTTGAACCACGAAGGCTTTGTTATATATCACATGTCTTGGGCATTGTGATTTGTTTGCCAAAGTCAAGGTCACTTCTGTACATCGACGTGGATTACGAAGCTTTCCCACTGTCAATAGGTCGCGCTTTACTGGAATCATTAAGCTTGTTGAGCCAACGCCAAGGCTTAGTTGATTCAGAGGAAAATGTTAGGATATATATATATATTGGATATATATTTGGACTTTGAGGTCCACCTACCGGATCTAGGAATTGGATGGGATCCAATTGATCTTAGAGATCTACCTAGTTAAGTTTCATACAGCTTGTTGGCCAAAGTCAAGGTTGCGTGTTATTTAACGGGATCCTAGCCCACTAGGAAACTGGATTTCCCGAGTACTCAACAGAGGGTTAGAGGCTCTCCGAAAAATAGTGGGAGGCCAGTATTAAATTTGCAATTTCGTTTAATACTTGCCAAATACGCGTTTTTAAATTATTCTCGTCGTTATATATTTATATTAGTTGGACTAATATTTTATTGTTTTCTTTGAACTGTTGGACTGTACCATAACTTCATTTGTAGCTGATTATATAGTTGGACTATAGTAGTCATTACATTTGACTATACCTGATATCATTGATTGAATAGTTAGACTATTGCAATCAAGATGACTGAAAAGATTAGCGTCAAAGACATCGTCATGGGCGATAATGTCTTTAACGGCTCCAATTTTCTAGACTGGGAGATGAATCTCAGGATTGTCCTGGGAGCCGAGAAGTTACTCTATGTCATAGACTGACCTCTCGGGCCTGAGCCTGAACATGAGTGGGTTGTCGATCATAAGCTTTGGAAGACTCACAATGATGACAACTCAACTGCTCAGTCCGTCATGCTTGCCGCAATGGCCCCTCAATTTCATCGTCAAAATAAGGGATTGGATCCCTATAACATTATGTTGAAATTGAAGGACCTTCATAGATCTAACCTTAGATCACAGAAGTATGAATTACATAAGAAGCTTTTTCGCTCTCGCATGTCAAAGGGTACATCTTTCGAGCACTATGTGTTGCAAATGATTGCTGACATCGAACAAATAGGTCAGCTGGGCATAACCTTTGAGGCCGAGACTTCCATAGATTTGATCTTATAGTCTCTACCTGACTGCTGGGGCGGGTTCATCATGAACTGCAATATGATGAACCAAGAGAAGACTCTTGAAGAGTTTATGGCGATGCTAAAAGAGGCAGAGCCAGAGCTTCTGAAGGGCAAGAAGCACGAGCCGCACTTCGCTTCGACATCTCAGAAGGCCAAGGCTTGGCCGAAGGCTTTTGGAGGTGTGAATAAGAAGAAAAGAAATGGCAAGGCCAAATCATCAAAGACTTCTGGGAAGGCAAATGACAAATCCCAAGATGTCTGCTACAGTGTGGAAAACGGGGTCACTGAAAGCGTGACTGCCGTGAGTACAAGGCGCACATGAAGGAAGTGAAGGCGGGCAAGGCTCTGGCTTCAGGTATGTTTGTTATTGAAATAAACATGTCTACTTCTAGTTTTAAAAATTGGATTTTTGATTCTGGATGTGGTACTCATATATGTATTGATGTGCAGGATCTGCGGATTAGCAGGAGTCTGGCCTCAGGCGAGATTGACCTACGAGTTGGAAATGAGACCAGAGTTTCTGTTTTAGCTGTAGGGACCTATATTTTGGAACTACCCTTGGGGCATGTACTTTCATTTTCAGACGTTTATTATGTACCTAGTTTGACTAGAAACATTAACTCTGTATCTTGTTTGACCTAATGCGGGTACACTTTTGTATTTCGAAACAATGGGTGTTTTGTTTATAAAGATGATTTTGAGATATGTACTGCTGATGCAAATAATGGTCTTTATATTTTGAATATAAATGAATCTCAAACATATAATATGACAAACAAAATGCTCAAAATGAGTAAAATAGATGAAACTTATCTATTGCATTGTCTTCTGGGACACATTAACAAGACTTGCATATCCACACTTTCGAAGAGTGGATACTTGGATGGATTTGATCCTAATTCATATGATGTCTGCGAATCTTTTTTATTAGGAAAAATGCCTAAAATGCCTTTTAGCGGTAAAAGTATTCGTGCCACCGAACTGTTAGCCTTCGTTCATAGTGACGTATGTGGGCCCATGTCTAGCCAGGCTAGAGGTGGATATGAATATTTCGTAACCTTTCCGGATGATGCATCACGTTATGGTTATGTGTATCTTATAAGACACAAGTCGGAAAATTTTGAGAAATTCAAAGAGTTTTGACACTAAGTACAAAAACAGACCGACGAAAGTATAAAATATTACTGTCGGACCGTGGTGGAGAATACCTGAGCAATGATTTTCTCGATTACTTGAGCAGTGGACTCCTCCCGGACCACCATAATTAAACGGTGTGTCCGAACGGAGAAACTGAACTTTGTTGGACATGGTAAGGTCTATGATGAGTCGCACTGAGCTACTAATTTCCTTCTGGGGATACGCATTGAACAATGCAATACTTATTTTGAATAAGGTTCCGTCAAAGTCTGTAGGACAGACTACATATGAAATACGGACACGAAAGAAACCGGGTTTCTCATTCCTGAAGATTCGGGGATGTTTAACATACGTTAAATGTTTGGATGGTACCAAACTATAACCCAAATCGAATAAGTGACTATTTGTAGGTTATCCTAGGGAAACCCAAGGATATTACTTCTACAACCCACAAGAGAACAAGGTATTTGTTGCTCTCCATGCGGTTTTCCTCGAAAAAAAATTCCTAAATGCAGTGGTAAGTGGGAGGAAAGTAGAACTAGATGAAAATCGTAGTGATACTGTTCCTGGTAGAGACTCCCTCACGGAACACGAACAGTTCATCAGGGATGAGACTGTACCATAATCTTCTAATACACAAGAACCACGTTGATCAGAGAGAGTCAGAAAACATCCTGAGAGATATGGGTTTCTGATCTCACCTCACGTAGATATGAATCTTATTGATGATAATGAGCCGATGACGTATGAGAAGCGATACAATGTATCGACTCCGCTTTATGGCAAGAGGCCATGAAGTTTGAAATAAATTCCATGTATACCAACCAAGTCTGGGCACTGGTTGATGCACCAGAAGGCGTTAAGCCGATTGGTTGTAAATGGGTCTTCAAGAAGAAGACGGACATGGATGGCAACATACAAATGTACAAAGCTAGGCTTGTAGCGAAAGGGTATTGTCAACGACATGGTGTCGATTACGATGAAACTTTTTCACTTGTTGCCATGATTAAATCCATTCGGATAATGCTTACTATTGCTGCATATTTCGATTATGAAATATGGCAGATGGACGTCAAAACCACTTTCTTTAACGAAAACCTTTTGGAGGATGTTTATATGCAACAACCTGACGGTTTTGTCATACCAAACATGCAAACAAGGTTTGCAAGTTAAATTGATCCATTTATGGATTGAAGCAAGCATCACGCTCTTGGAACCAACGTTTTGATGAGATCATAAAAGAATATGATTTCATTCAAAACGAAGATGATTATTGTGTATATAAGAATCTCCATGAAAGAATATGATTTCACTCCAAACCAGCGCACTGATATTCATTATCCTTTACGTTGATGATGTATTGCTTATTGGCAATGACATTCCCATGCTACAATCGGTGAAAGCTTGGCTTTCATTAAAATTCTCCATGAAAGATATGGGAGAAGCAACCTTCATTCTCGGAATAAAGATCTACCGAGATAGATCCAGAAAGATGCTTGGACTCTCTCAGAGCTCGTACATTAACAAAGTGTTGAAGAGATTCAACATGGATCAGTCTAAGAGGGGACTGCTTTCAGTGTCACATGGAGTCTCTCTATCTAAGGACATGTGTCTTAAAACTCAAGATGAGAGAGATAACATGAGTCAGATCTCGTTCACTTTAGCAGTCAGATCGATCATGTATGCCATGATATGTACGCGACCTGATGTCTCGTATGCTTTGAGCATGTGCAGTTGCTATCAGGCCGATCCAGGTGATGGTCACTAGATTGCTGTTAAGAATATCCTTCAGTATCTTAGACGAACTAAGGATATATGGAAATAGAGAACTTGAGGTGACTGGGTTCACCGATGCAAGTTTCCAAACTGATAAAGACGACTCTAAGTTGCAATATGGGTATATATTTTGTTTGAACAACGGAGCAGTGAGCTGGAAATCTTCCAAGCAAGAGAATGTTGCTGATTCAACAACAGAAGCGGAATATATCACTGCAGCTGAGGCAACAAAAGAAGTAGTTTGGATCCGTAAATTCCCAATTGGATTAGGAGTAGTTCAGCAGCTGATCCTGTACCTTTGTATTGTGACAATAACGGGGCTATAGCGTAGGCTAAGGTACCGCGGTCTCATCAATGATCTAAGCATCTACTTCGACGTTTCCATATGATTCGTGAGATCATATATCGTGGCGATGTGAAGATCGAAAAGATCATTTCAGATGACAATATTGCAGATCCGCTGAAGAAAGCTATTTCTCAGCAGAAGTTTGAGCGACACGTACATAGTTCAGGTGTTAGATACTTGAGTGATTGGCTATGAGCCAAGTGGGAGATTTTTGGACAATTATGACCCATAGCATCACTATTTATAAAAGACATTGTGGTTTTTATACAAATTAACTATGTGACAAAGGAAATTGCTATTTTATCATTTTGTAATTGGATTACTTGAATATATATAAATGATAAAAGTCCTTATGATTAGTTTCAGATTAATAAGATATGAGACAGTGTTAATCCACGAACGGTTTAATAATTAAATATCTCTAGTCGTAGTATTATCGAGACTAGACATCGATAATACGGAATAGACTATTATTACACTTGTGGGCGTTATGGAAGCTTAATGTCATAGTTCTCATATATTTAAGTATAGGATACTTATGCAAGTGTGATAGGAGGTTCTGTTAGCCATTGGACCGGGAACAGCTTTGCTCTGGTTAGACCCCTCGAAATCCCATTGGTAGTATGACTATGTGTCTATGGGAATCCGCATCAGGGTAGGTGTATGTGGTCTTAACCTGAGACTTGAATCGCTAATACTTGCGACAATCAGTACGCTTTGGTTTTGGTCGTCCGGGGCTTTAACAGATTCTATGTATGCCTCTTCTGGGTTTACTGAAAATCGTAGTGTATTGGGTGTGATATCAAGATGGAAGTATCACTTCAGTTATATGGAGAAGATGATCACGCAGGGATACAGAACTAGTACTCAAATATGCTGCAGCTATCAGGATAATATGACTAGGTCATGATTATCCGATTTAAGAGACTAGTTGCTAGTGATCCGATATATTATTCGTACGGGGCAGACATTATTCCAGCCCCAGGCCTAACATGTGACATCCGATACTGGATCGTAATGCGCAATACATAGTATACTATGCCTGATATAGATTATATATTCTTTGTTGAATATTTCTGGAGAATTGGGTAGGCACAATGCTTTGCTAGAAGCCAACCATGTCTTGTAAATCGGTAAGAACGTGGTATGAGGTACGCACGTGTTCGGATAGTCCAACAACCGGATTTACTGCCAAGATATCCAGGGATCTCTTGGGTTACTTCCCAAAGATTCACCGATGACTTTGGGCTCGAAAAAAATTAATCTAGGATTAATTATAAGAGAGAGAAAATTAATCTGGGAATAATTGCGGTAAGAATTTATCTGGGATAAAATTCTAATAGAAGAGAGAACGCGATTAATTTGGAATTAATCGATTAAATAATATTTTGGATATATTAATTGAAATCGGATTTCAAAGCGGAATTAAAATTGGATTTTAATTCAGGCGAACGAATTAATTTGGAATTAATTCGCAAGCGACTTTCTTAATAATTTTCCTTGGCATTATTATTAATTAAATTGGATTTAATTACTTCACGACGGAAAATTCTTTTAATCGGATTAAACGAACCCGAGCTCGAAATGTGTGAGCAAGCTACTTGAATTTTGTATTAAGAGGTGGGGCCCACCAACTTACATCAAATGTCTACATGGGTGATGGAAGTGGTTGAGGGCATTTAATGCCATTTTCCCTCCAACACACTTTGACTTTTCTTTTTCTTTTTGGAAAATATATACCACTTTTTGCAAGGCATATTTTGGTAATTATTTTTAGAAAACAAAATACAAAGAAAAATCTCTCTTCTCCATTCCTTTGGTTAGCCAAAACTTTCCTTCTTATTTTGAAGTTTTGTTGCAAAAATTTCAAGCTTGCTAGCACATTTGGAGTTGATTAAGGTGATAGGGAAACTCACCATTGGGTTGGATTCAGTCAAAGAAGTCTTGGACCTTCAAACAAACATACAAAATTTTCAAATTCTCATCCGTTCATTGTAAGTAATTTTCCGCAACTTACTTTATTTTTATTCACACAATATCATGACTTAGAGACCTTGGGCATGTCTAGGACACTTACAGTTTCCGCCTATATGGTCGGTTTAGGTGATAACCTTGTTACTGCCTACATGGTCGGTTTATATGATCTTGGTCGGTTGGACTTTGGACAAATGATATTCACCGCCTATATGGTCGGTTTTAATATAATTAATTCAAGAAATGATTAATTAATAAGGGAGTAATCTATATTTGATGTATTAAAAGTGAAACCCCTACCTCCAGCACTTTCTTTTATTATTGTAATTTTCTTTACTTTTTAATTTTCTATTATGTTATTCTGTTTAACTATGTATTGTGTAATTTTAGGTATATTTTGTAACTAAAAATATTATCAAGGGTTGTGATGAATTTCAATCACTGTTTTATAAGTGGTTATTTTATGTTTTGGGTAGTATATTGGTTTATTTATTGAGTCTTAAGCTTAATGCTTCTTGTTAACTGGCCATTAATAAGATTTATTTGGTAAACTTAAAATGAACTTGAAAAATAGATTTTAGGTTTTAGCCATAGACTCAATAGCTCACGATCTCACCTTAGGGTAAATGTCTCTTAGGTAGATTTCCTTACAGGATAGGAATATACCTGTCGGGGGGGGCAGCCATAATTGGAACTTAAACTTAATGAATTGAGAGTTTTTTTAATTAACATAGGAATATAGTTAATTGGGTTACTTTGGGTATTTACATCTGACCATCGGAAGAGGCAATTGCATAACTTCATGTTCCAGGTTAATAAACCGATTTATTGTACAAACATGAGATAATCACTTCATCTTTAAAAGATATTGGAAGGATTTACAACCCTGGATATTTTCATATCATTGTTTAAAACTTAAAATCTACCTTTGTTTTGTTTTAATTACTTGTCTTTAGTTTAAAATCACCATCCAACCAAAAATCAATCAATTAGATACTCGTAGACATTTAGCTTCATAAATTAATAGTTTAGGTATTAAGTCCTCGTATGATAGATACATTTTATACTACTTGAGCGATACATGCGCTTGTGTTACGTGTGTGTGTTTACCACCGATCAACCATAGCCCAAGCTTAACAACATAGCATACGACTCGACATCCATACTTAAAACTTAATATCACATTTTTACAATGACTTCCTCAACATCAAAGACTAATACATAACTTTTACTTGACTTTGACTAAACTCTTACTCTTTCTGACTTGAACTGATGGTCTCCAAACCCTAGTGACTGCATTAGTATCCGTTCTCCCGAGCTCGTCCTCCGAGGATACATGAAAAATAATAAAACTGGGAGTGGGGGTTAGATCATTGTACGATCTAAGTGAGTGGATGATAAGAACTGAAATACTATAATGAAAACTTTTTATTCAAAATTCAAGGGCCTTTTCGAAAATCAAATTATTTGAAAATCATTTTCTTGTCTGAAACTCTGAGCTATTTAGAGAAAACTTATCTGAAATCCCTTTAATAAAACTTAACCTTTCTGAAATCTGCTTTCTGAAAACAATTTCTAAAAATCTGATATCTAAAACTCTATTTATGAAAATATGATATCTGAAAACTGGTCTGTATATGAAAACTTGACGTATGGGGGCGTTACGTATCGTCGTCCCCCATACGGCTAACTAGAGCCAAGAGTGCAAATCCATGACTCTGGGGCATTACGTATCACCGTCCCAAAAGCATGCCACTATTTTCCCTGAAATTGGTGGTCTTGGGGCATTACGTATCACCGTCCCCCAAGCCACTGAACTAGAACTGGGGGTGATGATCTATGCTACCCTCCAAGCTGTAAAACTAGGATCTAGAGGCATCTATCATCCATAGTCCTGAACTAGGATCTGAGGGGGTTTCGTATCGCCGTCCCCCAGTCCTCTACATGTGCATATGTGCTGTCCATCAATTCCATGTCTGTACAAGTTACATACTGAGGTGGGTTTTTCCCACATGCCTCGAAAACATAAAATCATGCTTTGAATCTCAAAACTGTATGAAACATTTTCTGAAAAATATTTCTTTCTCAAATATAACTTAAATCATAAACTATTGTAAAATAACTGTATAAAAATGATCTAATGCCCTAAAGCGTAAAGTAAGTCTGTTACAAAAATAACAATATGAAGATCAATTTAAAAGAGTAATGTCCACTCACTGTTTGGAAATCTGGCTGGCATTCCCTACTTACTGAGAAAACTCTGGTTCCTGCGATGATCGACATTGGATAACTAGATTAGAAATGGATTACGTAATCAGACTAAAAATTGATTATTTTAGTAAGCACTATCACTCTGAGGGTATCGTACTCTTATCATGATGTAATATGTACAAGCGAGTTTATACGAGACTTATAGGGTAGCCTCTAACGCGCTCGTGTGGAACTGAGATGGCTTGAAACTGATTTGGACAATTATTTGTCCACGCGTCACGATGTAAGGCAGTGCACGTCGCGACGCTCATCGTCTAGAGACGTGCCTAAATTTTTACTGTACGCGTCATGACGCACGAGCCTTTCGCGTCGCGATGCGACTTACACCAGAAGCGTTTCTGGGAAATTCTGAGATCACATCGCGATACAGGGCTCTCTGCGTCGCGACGCAAGACCGAAAATTTGGTTTAAACTTCATTCATTCAAACACAATTTGCTCCATCAATCTCCCAGACAATCACCTAAGTAAAAATCCTTAATAAACATTCCATAACATCATCAACTTTCATCTTCAATTACTTTTGACCTCATTGTTCTTATTATTTCACTAAACTTTTAAGATTGTCCAAAAACATTAAAAACTTAATCCTATAACCAATGTTTCTCCTATCAATCACTAATGCACAATCCCTAATATGCCACTAACATCATCAAATGCTCAAATTATTAAAATTTCACAATATCCAATTTGGGTCAAATTGGTCTTACCTCTTTTCTTGTGAATTTCCTCATCACCTAAGGTTTTATGGATGCCAAACCTTCTTTCTTCTTCCGTCTTCTTCTTTTTTTTCCCTTTTCTTCTTATTCTTCTTCTCTTCTAGTTCTTCCTATTCTTTCTCACGTTTTCTTCTTCTTTTCTATTCTTTCCAATTTTTGGGAAATGTTAATAGCAACCTCTTTTTATACTTGGGCTCTCTTTAAAATTGTCAAAGGTAGAGAAAAGTTTAGAGTTTTGTAGAAGTTTTGAGATTTCTCTAGAATGACCTATGGGCACTATTCATCCAAATTTTTTATATGCGTTTTTGACTTGCTTCTGTTCCGAATTTGGAAAAATATTCAACGTAAAAGTCGTATATCTCGATCTCTTCTTTCCGACGATATAAAATTCATAAAAATCAGAGTTCTTATGAAAAATTTATGGCCCAAATACCATTGGCTGTCTGGAGTGAAATATCATAGAATTTCGCATCGGAGTTTCGAAGAATTAATCGTTTATCCCTGAAGTCGTTCCATGAGTATATACATGCTCGGACATAATTTATTTTACACAACACCCATTCTGTGATGTAACAGTACTACAGTGCCGACAGTAGTAGAGGCTACCGGTCATTACATGAATTGGTTAATAGCCTAATAATACGGAAATAAAAATTCTTACCGATTTTATGCTACTAAGCTAGTAGTTTTACCAATTTAGCTTAGGTCAATTTTCTCAATCACAATATATTCCCTAATTGTAAGTTTATAATAAATATGCAAATATGAAAATAAACTTGTGATAATTAAAAGTTAAAGGATGTAGAAAATGACATTGGTGATTTATAGTGATTCGACCAACTCTTTACCTACGTCCATTCCCCAAAGCCACGCTTGAAACTTTCCATTAAGTTGGTCCACAACTTACACTGAGTTTTTCGTGGCTAATCCGCAACCAAGAGTTTTGTCCCCTAGGTTCACTCCAACTCACAAACTTTTACAAATTGCCCTTTTGAGTATACCCACTCAATATGGGTCTTTCCAACCACAAGTGTTTAAGATATGAAGATTTACAATACCACTTGAGCACTCACAAAGATAAAGAAGATTTAGTTTGAGTTGCTAACCCAAGAAATCTACGCTCACTACTAATGATATAAAGGTGTAGTGTGTGAGCTTGACTATAAGAGTGTGTGAATATGAAGATTTTGTAACTCTTTGTTTTTGCCTTAGAAGAAATTGTATGAAGTTTCAAGAAGTATGCAAAAATGAATTTGGGGCTCAATATATAGAGAACGAGTAAAGCAATCCATGTTCTCTATTTGAGACTGGTATGTTAGTCTTAGAGGTCGGTATGCCGGTCTCAGAGGTCAAGCTCAATATATACCGGTATGGAGGCCAGTATGCCGGTGTGCTCACCGGTATGGGGACCGGTATGGACCGTCCCGGTTCTAGTGGCAGTGCAAACTCCAGTTGACCGGTATAGAGGACCGATTTAGAGTAGTTCGATTCCAGAAAGCATGCAAAACTGCCCAAAATAGAACAAGGACATCGGTATGCCGGTGTGGGGGACCGGTATGCCAGTCTCAGTGCCAAAATTTAGGATTTGAAGGTTGAAAATATTTTACACATGACCCTAATGCATCTTAATGAATGTGCATATGTACTATGAGCTTAGAGAGTTAAATTAACAACTCATTTTACCAAAAGAACCATAAGCTAAGACTACACAAGATATTCTTCATTTGTTGCTTGAGTCTTCACATTCATCGCTCTTCATCAGCATTGTGGTTTGACATCTTTTTTTAATGTCCGCTAATGCGCGTCGAAGTCTTCTACTGTTGCATCATCAAAATCCATCTTGAGAATATGTCGCTAACACCCATTTTTTTATGATGGCAACCTTTAAAACTTGTGAGCTTTGAGAGTTCCAAATTTGACGATTATGCTCCCCCTCAACATTAGCTCCTCACCAATGTGTGTTTGTCCTCAATATAACTCTATAAAAATTAGACAAACATATTATAACAAATTTGCTCCTCCTTTAATACAAGGGTGAGGGTAACACACGTTTTAATCTCATTCTCATGATTTCTCCCCATTTGACATTATAAAAAAAGGACAAAGAAGAAAAAAAAATAAGTTCTATGAGATACCAAACAATATTTGTGCATTAAACATATGAAAGTTCATTAACAGGCACACTTAGCATTATACATTCAATTTCCCTTTTTTCCATACAATATGAAATTCATGCATAGGATCATCAAAATCATTCAAATTAAGTCAATATCCATGCATTTCATTTTTAATCAATAATATTAATGGCAAAGCATATTCAATGCTAAAAATTCAAAAAGGATCACATAAATCATATAAACCAATAAATGTTATGTGATACCTATGTTGGGATATATACTTTAGAGCTTTATGTAATGTAAACGAAATTATATATTATAAAATAAAATGATGCATTATTCATTTATCAAAGTGTTTGTTTAATATCGCATATTGTAAATTATCGTGTTTAGCCTTGATTACTCATGTGCCTTCAGACTTAGTATATGAGATCATACACAAGAGGATTTAAATCTGAAATTAGTAATCTAAAATAGTCCATAGAGAGCAAACAAAGTGTGTACTTTGTTTGCAGTTTATCTATAGTTGCGGTTCATTCTATAATTATATGGCGACCTTGATCCTGGATCGTCCATGTGGTGACATGAGAATGGAGGCACCTTATATGATGTGATCATATAGGACTGGACCCAGACAGAAATGAGTTTCTTATAATATCCGTTAAATAAAGAATTTCATTTCAATCTACTAGATGGTCATATATGAATTAATCAAAATCCTGAGTGTACTACAAACTTCTGCATGGCAGACTATGTCCTTTGATTTAAAAAGGTGAGGTTGGTGTAGCAATCCCGACCAATAGCTACATACTTTGGGGACATAGTTTGGTGTGTAGCTCAGTACGTTTTTTGGGGTATTATCGGGTAACGCAGCGGAAAGCGGAAAATCAAAATTTTCCGATTTCAAAAAATTTTTCTAGGGCAATTAAAATAAACCTGTTTATTTTAATTACTCAATACTTAAAATCTTAAATTTTTACCCAAGAAATCAAATTTCCTATTAATTGCCTAATTGAGCCCAAAGTTTGAATTTTATTCATTTTGGTCCTTAAATTGTCAAATACATATTTAAGTGATTCCAAATCATTCCTAAAATAATTTATACATGTCTAATACATGAAAATATAAATTGCAACAAAAACCACAAAAAACCTCAAATTGCCGAGAAGGACAAATATTTTCCAAGTTTTGTATTTTAGTCCAATCTTGTTCAAAACAAGTCAAGATCAAATCCAATCAATCCAAAATTTTATATACATCATATATAGTCATTATTTAACACATATATGAAAAACCCCAAATTTGGAAAGGGTTAAGAACTCTAATTTTACAATTTCTTCAAATTGAAAAATTACACCAAATTAATCAAATTCAATACTTTAAATCAATTTTCACAACACCAATCAAGTCTCACCATAATGAAACAACACAAGAACAATTTTAGGTCATCAATGAGTGGCCTAACAACTCTAGAATGGCAATATGATTATCAAATAATCAAAAGAAAGCTTAAGAACTAATTTCATGCTTTCTTTGTTCATCAAACATGCAAGCACCTTTCAAACACGTTCCAACCATTTAATTGCAAACTAAAAGAGTAGAGACAACATCCTAGCAACACATTTTGAAGCTAAGGATGATAGAAACAATTTCTGAGTTGAAGAAAGTGAGAAAAACTTACAAAAAACCCAAGTTTTGGTGAAGGTTTCTTTGTTGTTCTTCAACTTTTGCTCTCAACTCACTTTGTAATTAACTTTGGTAACTTGTAGTTATTTAAAATAAAATTGAAACAAAACTTATATATTTTCCACCATTAGGCCGAAACTTGTAGGAAATAAAATATCAAGATATTTCATTTTTGTTTCAATTAATTAAATGAAAAAGATATACTTGAATTTTTGAAATTTTTATCATTAAAGTATTTAATGAAAATTACAAGTGTATCTAATCAAAAATGACCATTTAAAATGTGAATGATTACTTATGATATTTATCATTTAATTAATTTAATCATATAACATTTATATAATTAAATAATCAAAGACAAATATCTTAAATATATGTATTATATTTACATTAAATAATCAAAATACATGTACTAGTCTCAATGGGTTTACTTTACTGACCCAGTAGTGTAAATCTTGACCAGTAACTATTTAAGAATGACAACGTCATGATACAGCTCAATGTCAGTTGCGAAGCTTTTACAATAGTATCATAACTAATCATTCTAAGGTCTATTACATCTTTACCATATAAAAAGAGATGTTATATAATAAAAACTGTTTATTTTATTCCTAATAAAATATTACATAAGTATTCACAGGGAAATACATAAGAAAATTGGTGCTCTGAGCACCAACCATAACAAATTCTCCCATTTTACTCCACATGTTTATCAAATAACTTCGGAGGAACGACCTTGGTAAGTGGGTCTGCTATATTATCTTCACTCGGTACCTTGCACACGATAATGTCCCCTCGTGACACAATATCTCGAATGATGTGGTACTTTTATTCCACATGCTTCGACTTCTAATGCGCACTTGGTTCCTTTGCTTGCGCAATGGCTCTAGTATTATCAAAGTATAACGGAATCAGATTCTCGATCCTTGGGACTACTCCCAATTCTGTGATAAAGTTCCTAACACATACAGCTTCCTTTGCAGTTTCAGAAGCTGCAATATATTTTGCCTCAGTTGTGGAATCAGCTGTTGACCCCTGTTTGGAACTCTTCCAAAAAACTGCACCTCCGTTAAGGGTAAACACGAATCCTGATGTAGAATTTTTATCATCAGGATCCGATTGGAAATTGGAATCCGTATAACCATTAACTTACAGTTCGTTTCCTCCATATATAATAAACTTATCCTTAGTACCTTTAAGATACTTGAGGATATGTTTAATGGCCATCCAATGGTCATTTCCTGGATTGGACTGATACCTGCTGGTCATATTAACTGCGAAGCTGATATCAGGCCTTGTACATAACATGGTATACATGATGCTGCCCAAACATGAAGCATAAGGCATATTAGACATTCTAATATTCTCATCTTCTGTTTGCGGACACATCTTCTTTGAAAGATGTAAGCCATGCCTGAACGATATGTTTGTTGTCTTATAGTTACAAAAATAATACCGTTCTAAGATCTTATCTATGTACGTTGATTGGGATAACCCAATAAGCTTCCTTTCTCTATCTCTATATAGTTTTATGCCTAAGACATAATAAGTTTCACCCAGGTCCTTCATGGAGAAATTCTTACAGAGGTAAGCTTTGATGCCTTGCATCATCCCCGATATCATTCCCAATGATTATGATGTCATCAACATAGAGAATTAAAAATACCACCATACTCTCACTGGCATTTTTATACACACAGAATTCTTCCGAATTCATGAGAAAATCAGATAATGTCATTATCTCTTCGAATCGAAGATTCCAACTTCGTGAAACCTGTTTAAGTCCATAAATAGAGTTCTTCAGCTTGCATACTGATAAGTACATGAAAATGTACTTTGAACATCACTAATTCGGCTTGATTATCATGTGTTTTGATTATAATTATAGTTTATTTTGTGTCTTATTATTAGGGAGCAATGGAACATGGAAATTGGAGCAATTACACATTTTTCTGGACCTTACAGACGCATCGAAAACACGCGGGAAGAGCGGAAAAAATAAAATGCAGCACCAGAGAATGGCATTGGCGCCGCAGCGCCCACTTTCTAGCGTAGCGGCACCCCCACAACATTGCATCCATACATTATCCATCAAGTTTGGCACCACGGCGCCCCGGAAGACTCCAGAAACTTAATTTAGTCATGTTTGATGCGTAATCAAATTTTGGCGCCATTGTCGAGGAGCAGGTTTGCTTTCTCAACAAAGCGGTAACTTTGTTCCATCTTTATTAATTTATTTATTTATTTTACTTCAGTTTTAGTTTTAGTTTAAATTCTTATTTTTAGTTTAGTTTCTTTTATTTTTGTTTCTCGTATTATTTATGTTTGAGTGCATGGCTAGAATAAGGGATCAGTTTGGTAGATTTGCTAAGATTGAAGAGGAAGATTCCGATTCAGAAATTCTATTTGATAACCTTTTTGCCACACCTAGATCTAGCACACACAACATGAGTGAGTACGAGAGACCACCCATTAGGTCTCTTGAGGAGTACCTCCACCCCATTCGCACAACTACACCATCATGCATAATGTTTCCCCCTGATACACCACATGTATATTTTAAATCCGGAATGATACAGTATCTCCCAACCTTTCATGGTTTGGAGAATACGAACCCTTGTGTGTATATTAGGGAGTTTTAAGAGGTTGTAGCAACCTTTCATGACCGATTTGGGACAACAAACACAATTAGACTTAAACTCTTCCCATTTGCCCTCAAGAATATAGCTAAAAGCTAGTTGTATTCTTTGAGACCTCAATCAATAGGATCATGGGGTGAAATGACAAAGGCATTCTTTAATAAATACTTCCCACACCATAAGACTAATGCCTTGAAAAGATAGATCTCTACCTTCTCCCAAAAAGATAGTGAAACCCTTTATCAAACTTGGGAGAGGTTTAAGGAGATGATTGCTAGTTGTCCTCACCATGGGTATGAGAGTTGGCGTTTAGTAAGTTATTTTTATGACCTAGCCGGGAATGGTGAATTTATTGAGACAATGTGCAATGGTGCAATGGTGAATTTATCTGAAAGGACCCTGATAAGGCGTTAGATTACTTAAAAGACCTAGCCGGGAAATCTCACACTTGGACTGGACCAAATTCCATGGATAACACTGATAGGACATGTCTCACCTCTTCTAGCGGAGGCATACACTAATTTAGGGAAGAGGATAGTCTTAGAACATAGGTTGAGCTATTAACGAGAGAGATATGAGCTTTAAAAGCCAAATATAGCAAAACTATGCATGCGGTAGCCCAGTTAGAACCCCAAGGGGTATATTTTATGTGCATGGGGATTGACCATCCGACCTAAAAGTGTCCTTTCTACGGTGATATGAGGGAAACATATGAGGAACAATGCAATACCCTAGGGATGTACAAGAAGTCTTATACACCGTATTCGGATACCTATAGTCCTGGTTGGCAGAACCACCCAAATTTTAGTTGGAAACATGAGTCTCACCAGCCCACTCAAATATCACAGCCTATAAGTTATAGTACCCCACAATATCACACACATGCCATTCCTATAAATTCTTTAGAAGACACTATGCATGTATTTATAGAGGCCCATAGCAAAACTAATCAAAGGTTTGAGTCACTGATAGCTCAGATGGTTGAAGATAATTAGGAGATAAAGAGTCAAGTCTCTAAGTTGACTAATGTCATGTATGTGCAAGAACAAGGAAAGTTTCCATCTCAAGCTCAACCAAATCCACAAGGACAACACGTGGCACATGTTGATCATGAAGCATTCAATGTAAAAGGTGTTAATGTCATAATCACTAGGAGTGGTAAGGAGGTAGGCTTGCAGGACACCTCCAACATTATAGGTGACCCCAAAGATAGTAGTACAAATACTCCTCATGAAGAACAAGTGCCACATATCCCAGTTAAAGTACATTCCCCTCAAGCTCTTAGGCCTACTACGAGAGCTACAGACCCTAAAGGTGAGATCCTAGAATATTTAAAGCAAGTAAAGATTAACCTTCCTCTGTTACATGTAATCAAACAGGTTCCCACATATGTGAAGATTTTGAAGGATCTATGCACCATTAAGAGAAAATATCATGTGAAGAATACTACATTCTTAACAGAACAAGCAAGTGCAGTGATTGACCAGAGGACTCCACCAAAGTACAAAGATCCAGGATGTCCCACCATTACGTGCCACATTGGCACATATGAGTTTGGTCAAGCTTTATTAGATTTATGTGCTAGTGTTAATCTCATACCATATTCTATTTATATGCAGCTAGGACTTGGAGAGATTAAACCTACATCAGTGATTTTACAGTTAGTTGACCACTCTATCAGAACACCGCGGGGAGTAGTTGAGGATGTTTTACTGGAAATTGATAAATTCTACTATCATGTTGATTTTCTGATTTTAAATACTCAATATATGGTTAACATTGAGTCAAAAACTTCACTTATCTTAGGTAGACCTTTTCTTGCTACAGCTAATGCCCTTGTCAATTGCAGGAACAATCTCATGAAGATATCATTTGGAAATATGACATTGGAGGTGAATATCTTTCATGTTGAGAAACAACCACGAGATAATGATGAGGGCCACTACACATACCTGATAGACATAGTCTTACCGGAAACAGGATCTACACCACATGATTCTAACCCTCCCGAACTGGAACTGATTCCAAAGAACCATAAAAAGAGGAAAATGAGAGTTAGTGCTCACCTGAGGATGATCCCTGGAAAGTTAAAAGGGCGGTTGAGCCAAATTTTCCTTATGTGCAGCCTCAAATCTCAACCATCAGTAGACCTGGAGGGATCCATGGATAAAATGCCACAGTCAGATAAAAATTCCTTTTCATGCCTTAATCACTAGTGTCTACCAAAGAAGAAAGAACATGGGACTACCTGGTCTGCTATATGGAAGCCACCATGCCAAATTGGGTGGTTATGTCTGGCTGAAGACGTTAAACTTATCGCTAACGGGGAGGCAACCCTTGCATCTGCAATTATTTTATTTTATTTCTTTTGTTTTCTTTTCTTTGGTTTTATTTTTTTGTGTACTAATTGCATGTTTATTATTTGTATGAGTATTCACGCATGTGTTAGCGCAACCCACGCAGCTCGCACAACTAAAGTCTCACCAGCAGGAACCTAATCAACTTCATGCCTGGTAGTGTTGTTCCTCATCCTTTTTTCTTTATATTTATCTTACATTGAGGACGATGCAAGTTTTAAGTGTGGGGGTGTATGCATGTAGTGATAATACCTGTTATAAAAAAAATTATTTATTTTTAGTCCTTAATAGTAAAACATAAGTCCAATGATGAATATTGTTTGCTTTAGGATTAAATCTTAGAAACGATAAGTTCCTAATGTACTTGTATCTGATGCTTTGAGTAGTTGATCTAGGGTAGACTCGTAAGCACTTAACTATAGGTTTTTAGCAGTAAGAACCTAAGTAGTTGGTAAAGTGACTAGTTGAAGAAATTGCTTGTCGATAAATGACCATTTGCTTAGATGTCTATCCTGATTTGCTAGTGTTATGATGTATGATATGGTTAAAATAAAAAGAGAAAGTCTCGAAAGAAAGAAATTAAACCACCTATAACCGATAAGCGTGAAGCTACCCATGGGCGAGTGTTAGGACCACCATGAGGCGAAATGCTACCTTAAAGGGTAGGTGTGTTGTAAAAAAGAAGAAAGAAAAGAAAAAGTTGAAAAAAGAGAAAGAAAAAAGGAAAAATAAATAAATAAATAAATAAATAAATAAATATATATATATATATATATATATATATATATATATATATATATATATATATATAATCATACCATACTGAACAAAGAAAGGAAATTACAGAGCACATTTGAGATATCTAGGTTGGTTTGACCCATCAGATTCCAATTTTTAAACGAAATCATTAAGTTGGCCTACCAAGGAGTCAAGCTGTGAATGAACCTTTACACACACACACTGTGAGTCTGGCTTTGATGATTTATTCAAGGATTTGGATTTGAGTTGCTTTGAGTACTTTAAATGTTCTCTGATTTCATTGTTAGGAATTCGTTGAGGACAACAATATGTGTAACTATTGGGACTATTTCATTTTGTTATTTTTGCATGATTGTATATATTTTGAATGATGTTTGTGGGTGTTGTCGATGTAAGCCCTCACAAGACTATAACTCGTCCACTAGGGCCACCTAGGGGTTTAAAGGCTTATTGCATACGCTAAATGCAATCGTGATCCCTACAAAAGTGGCTTAGATAGTTTTTATTTATTTATTTTTCATTTTTAGTTTAGTTCTTATTTTCTTTTGCACTTGAATTGCTAGGGACTAATAATAAGCTGGTTGGAGGCTGTGATAAGTGTATGAAAATGTACTTTGAACATCACTAATTCAGTTTGATTATCATGTGTTTTGATCTTAATTATAGTTTATTTTGTGTTTATTATTAGGAAGCAATGGAACATGAAGATTGGAGCAATTACACATGTTTTGGGACCTTACGAACGCATCAGAAGCACGCGGGAAGGGCGGAAACACATAAAATGCAGCACCAGAGAAAGGTACTGGCGCTGCAGTGCCCATTTCCTGGCGCTGCGGCACCCCCACAGCATCGCATCCATATATTATCCATCAAGTTGGGCGCCGTGACTCCCTGGATGACTCCAGAAACTTAACTTAGTCGTGTTTGATGCGCACAAGGACTCCGAGACTTCTCTATATAAACCCAAGTTCGTCCAAACCCTAAAAGAGAGGAGAAAAACAGAGAGAAAACACACAACAATGAGTTGAAGTCTCATATTTGAGAGAGAAGAACGAGGAAGCTCTATGCCAGATAAGATGCTCCTCCGATCTATCAAGGCTATGTCTCTCTTCTATATGGAGTACTAATCTCCTAGGCAAAGCTAATGATGAACTCTTGTAATTAAGTTCTTATGTTCATGTTTTTGATTACTGAATGTTCGTCAACGTTTAATATAATTGATGATTTATTATTCTATATTATCTTATGATTATGAATCCAAAGATTGTGTTTTACCAACTTGCATATAGGAATAGTCATGCTTCTTCTATGTGATTGGGGAACCCAGTTGTGACTGGTAATGTTGTTTTATGAGTTGATCTTCTTCTGCAGTATTGCGTGAGGGTATTGTTGGATAATTATGACCCATAACATCACTATTTTGTAAATAACATGGTGTTCTTGTACAAAATTAACCATGTGACAAAGAAAATTGCTATTTTATCATTTGTAATTGGATTACCTGGATATATAAATGATAAAAGTCCATATGATTATTACCAGATTAATAAGATATGAGATAGTATTAATCCACTAAGGTTTAATCATTAAATATCCCTAGTCGTAGTATTATCGAGACATGACATCAATAATGTAGAATAGGCTAGTATTGCACTTGTGCGCGTTATGTAAGCTTAACGACATAGTTCTCATATATTTAAGTATTGGAAACTTATGCAAGTGTGATAGGAGGTTCTGTTTACCGATGGTACGGGAACTGCTTTGCTCAGGATAGACCCATCAGAATCCCATTGGTAATATGACTATATGTCTATGGAAATCCGAATCAGGGTAGGTGTATATGATCTTAACTTGAGACTTGCATCGCTAATACTTGCGACAATCAGTATACTTTGGTTTTGGTCGTCCGGGGCTTTAACACGTTCTGTGTACGCCTCTTCTGGGTATACTGAAAGTCGTAGTGTATTGGGTGTGATCTCAAGATGGAAGTATCACTTCAATCATATGGAGATGATTATCACGCATGGATATAGAACTGGTACTCTACAGTGCTATAGCCATCGGGAAAGTATGACTAGGTCATGACTTTCTGATCATAAAGAGACTAGTTGCTTGTGATCCGATATATGCTTCGTATGGGGCAGACATAACTCCAGCCCCAGGCCTAGCATGTGACATCCAATACTGGATCGTAATACGCAATACTGTGTATACTACGCCTGATATAGATTATATATTCCTTAAAAGATTATTTCTGGAGAATTGGGTAGGCACGGTACTTTGCTAGAAGCCAACCATGTCTTGTAAATCGATAAGAACGTGGTCCCGGGTACGCACGTATTCGGATAGTCCGATGACCATATTTACTGCCAATATATCCAGGGATCTCTTGGGTCGCCTCCCAAAGATTCACCGATGAAATTTGACTCGAACAAAATTAATCTGGGATTAATTATGAGAGAGAGAAAATTAATCTAGGGTTAATTACGGCAAGAATTAATCTGGGATTAATTCGACTATAAGAGAGAAAGCGATTAATTTGGAATTAATCGGCAAAGTAAATTTAATAGTTAATTGGATTTTACTATTTAATTTATTTAATTGGGATAAAATAATATATTGGATATATTAGTTGAAATTAGATTTCAATGCGGAATTAAATTGGATTTTAATTCTAGCGAACAAATTAATTTAAAATTAATTCGCAAGCGACTTTCGTAATAATTTTGTAAGGCATTATAATTTATTTAAATTAGATTTAATTGCGTCGTAACGGAAAATTTGTTTATTCAGAATTAAACGAACCTGGGCCCGAGCGAAGTTGCGTGTTGGGTTAGCCGACTTAAATTTGGAATTTACAAGTGGTGGGACCCACTTTTGCTTACATCAACATGTTAGACATGTGATGGAAGTAGTTAGACTTAATTCATGGGTTTGATTTATTAAAAGTAAGCTTGTCTTTGCTTATACTACACTCAAACCAATACCAACACTCAATCTCACTATAAATTAACTTGGTCAACTTTAGAAGTGTATAAGGTTACTATTCACAGCAATCTATTCTCTCTTCTTCCTTGTCAAAAACGTGAGCTTCTCTTCTCTCCCATGGATTTTGATTGCAAAATTCTACAAAGCTAGCACTTTAAGGAGTCAAAGGAAGGTGATAGGGAGACTCACCAATGAGTTTGGAACAACAAATAGGGCTTGGAGCTTCTATCATCCATGAAAAAGTTTTGAACTTCTACCAATCTTTGTAAGTAATTTCCGCAACTTACTTTAGATTATTCACACACAAATCATTCCTTAGAGATCCTTGGCATGTGTAGGACACTAACAATGGTATCAGAGCGGTTTATAAGCATGATTTGATTCTAGGGTTCTTAAACATTAATTTGGGTATTTTTGTTTGGAGCTTGATTTTGCCTAAATTGAAGAGTTGGTTGTGTTTATATGATGTTGAATTGGATTTGTGCATCTTTGAAATTGAGAAAATTTGATTAGATCAAAAATCCCCAATTTCTCATCATGGCCGAAAATAACCCTAGATGAACTCATGGTGGAATTTTGGAAATTTGACAATTGGATGTGTTAAATAACATGATTGAATATTGAATGTTGATTTAATTGAATTGAATTGAAATCAAATTGAATGATTTTTATTGCTATTGCCATGAGATATGAAGCATCTTTGAAAGATTGATTTTGATTAATTTGTGTTGGACATGAATTAGATGTTAATCATGATTAATTAGATTAATTAGTGTTTTGGAAATACTAGATTAATTAATTAATTGTGTTAATTACACTTGAATTGGATTAATATGTAATTTGGAATAATGTATTAATTTAATTTGTTGTATTTGGGCTAATGGACTTGGTTGGGCCAAATTTTGGTCTTGGATCATATTTGGGCCTAAACCATTTCCATAAAGTCCAAAAATATGACATTGGGCCTTTAATAATTTAATTGGGCCTAATGGGCCTAAATTGATTTTATGGCATAGGGTGATTCCTAACTTGGGCCTTGGCATTTTGGGTTTGATCCAAAATGGCCAAAGCCCATGCCTAAAGAATCAATTGAAAGCCCATTGGATTTTAATTGAATAGTATTGGATGTTAATTGGGCATTTGAGACCCAATTGGATTGGATTTGGAATCCAAGTCCTTAATGGCACTATTAAAAGTATAATTATTTAATTTGGAATTAAATATGAATTAGTATTGGATACAATTTAAATTCGATTTGAAATTGTAGTTCGATATAATTTAAGAATACGTACTTTGAGTATTTATTCTTAAACGAGTTGGACTCGCGCAAATCAAATCGTTGTTTGAACATTGGATGGTCATTAATTCAAAAATTAATTAATTGGATTAGATTGATTGAATAGCATGCTTTGTGTGAATACTTGGATGTATTGTATGAATAATGTATATCAGATGTGTATTAGATGGGTGAGGGTAATTTTGGAAATTATTGTAATAAATTTAGAATTTAATTAAATTGGACATGCGTGTCCAGCCTATTATCTCTATTCTCTTTGTTTTTCTCTTCTCACCAATTCCCCTCAATGTAAATGAGGTTTCTTTAGAAGTATTATGTAATTTGGTAGAAGCATGAATAGTGCTAGCGAGAGAGAGGAAATGGAGAGATTGTTTCTAGGAACAATTTGTTATATATCCATCTGCATATCATTATTAAATTTTATCGCACCTTATTATGCTTTTATAATGCATGTTTAAGGGTGTATGATGAGACCTAATCAAAGATAATAAATTGGTTGCCAATTTACGCGAAAAAACCATAAATACAATATTAAGCATTTTTTCCTTCCATTGAGTGGTTCTCTCTCAAGATCCAAGATTGGCATTGGTTTGTTGGCCAAAGTCAAGACCTTTGTCCATCGCGGATGTGTTTGAACCGCGTAAGCTTTATTCCATATCGTATGTCTTGGGAGGTTGTGACTTGTTGGCCAAAGTCAAGGTCACTTCTTGTTCATCGACTTCGATTACGAAGCTTTCCCATTGTCAATGGGTCACACTTAACTGGGATCATTAAGCTTGTTGAGCCAAAGCCAAGGCTTAGTTGATTCAGAAGAAACAGGTTAGGAAATATATTCGATATATTTACATATATTAGATATATGTTTCGGACTTGGAGGTCCACCTACTGGATCTAGGAATTGGATGAGATCCAATTGATCTTAGAGATCTACTTAGTTAAGTTTCATACAACTTGTTGGCCAAAGTCAAGGTTGTGTGTTATTTAACGGGATCCTAGCCCACTAGGAAACTAGGTTTCCCGAGTACTCCACAGAGGGTTAGAGGCTCGCCGAAAAATAGTGGGAGGCAAATATTAAATTTTCAATTCCGTTTAGATACTTGCCAATACGCACTCATTTTATTTTTTGTCATTAAAATATAAATATATTAGTTGGACTAATATTCAATTGTTGTTTTAATTGAACAGTTGGACTGTATTCAAACTACTTCATTTATAGTTGGTTATATAGTTGGACTATAGTAATCAATACATTTGAAAGTAACCAATCAAATTGTAGTTAATTATATAGTTAGACTATAGTAATCATTACATTAGATTGTACCCGAAATCGTTGATTGGATAGTTGGATTATAACAATCAATATAACTTGAAAGATTAGCGTCAAAGGACATAATCCTGGGTGAAAATGTCTTTAACGACTTTAATTTTCAGATTGGGAAAAGAATCTCAAGATAGTCCTGGGAGCTGAGAAGTTACTCTATTTGATAGAGAAACCTCTCGGGCCTGAGCCCGGAGTTGAGCAAATAGTAGAGCATGAGCTTTGGAAGACTCATCATGATGATAACTTTAGTGCTCAATCTGTTATGCTTGCTGCAATGACTCTTTAATTTCGTCATCAGAACTAAGGATTAGATCCTTATACCATGATGTTGAAATTAAAGGATCTTCATATATCTAACCTTAGATCTTAGAAGTACGAATTGCAAAAGAAGCTCTTTCACTCACGCATGTCAGAGGGTACATCTGTCGAGCACTAATTGTCGCAGATAATTGCTGACAGTGAACAGCTAGGTAATGTGGGCATTACCTACGAGGCCGAGACTTCCATAGATTTGATCTTACATTCTCTGCCTGAATGCTGGGGCGGGTTCATCATGAACCAAGAGAAAACTCTTAGAGAGTTAATGGCTATGCTCAATGAGGCAGAGCCAGAGCTTCTAAAAGGGCAAGAAACGCAAGGGGCATTTTACTTCGACATCCCAGAAGGCCAAGGCTTGGCTGAAGGCTTCTGGCGGTGTGAAGAAAATGGCAAGGCTAAATCGTCACAGACTTATGGGAAGACAAAGGAAATATCCCAATATGTCTGCCTAACCTGTGGCAAATAGGGTCACTGAAAGCGTGACTGCCGTGTGGACAAGGCAGACATGAAGGAAGTGAAGGTGGGGCAAGGCTCCAGCTTCAGGTATGTTTGTTATAAACATGGCCACTACTAGTTTTAAGAATTGGATTTTGATACTGGATGTGGTACATAAATATATGTACTGATGTGTAGAATATGCTGATTAGTAGGAGACTGGCTTCAGATGAGATCAACCTACAAGTCGGAAACAGGACGAGAGTCGCTGTTTTGGCCATAGGAACCTAAGTTTTTGAACTGCCCTTTGGGCATGTACTTAAATTAGGAGACTGTTATAATGTACCTAGTTTGACTAAGAACATTATCTCTGTATCTAGTTTAACCCATTGAGGGTATACCTTTATGTTCCGAAACATCAGGTGTTTTTTCTATAAAGATGATATTGAGATATACATATTAGATGTGAATAATCGTCTTTATATTTTGAATATAAATGAATCTCAAACATATAACATGACAAACAAAAGGCTCAAACTGAGTAAATCAGATGAGACTTATTTGTGGCATTGTTGTCTGGGACATATTAACAAGACTTGTATATCCACACTTTCGAAGAGTGGATACTAGGACAGATTTGATCCTAATTCAAATAATGTCTGCGAATCTTGTTTATTAGGCAAAGTGCCTAAAACACCTTTTAATGGTAAAGGTGCAAGTGCCACCGATCTGTTAGCCCTCATTCATAGTGACATAAGTGGGCCCATGTATAGCTAGGCTAGAGGTGGATATGAATACTTCGTAACCTTTACGGATGTGGCATCGCGTTATGGTTATGTGTATCTTATGAAACACAAGTCGGAAACTTTTGAGAAATTGAAAAAGTTTCGACACGAAGTAGAAAAACAGACCGGTAAAATTATTAAAACATTACGGTTGGACCATGGTGGATAATACTTAAACATATAAGTTTCAAGATTACTTGAAAGAGTATGGTATTATTTGACAGTGGACTCCTCCCGGAACACCTCAGTTGGACAGTGTGACCGAACGGAGAAACCGAACTTAGTTGGACATTGTAAGGTTAATGATGAGTCGCTCTGAGCTACCAATTTCCTTATGAGGATACGCATTTAACAGTGCAATACTTATTTTGAATAAGGTTCCATGAAAATCTGTTAGACAGACTTCATATTAGATATGAATAGGATTGAAACTGGGTTTCTCATTCCTGAAAATTTGGGAATGCTGGGCATACTCTAAACATTTGGATGATACCAAACTAGAACCCAAATCGGATAAGTGCCTATTTGTAGGTTATCCTAGGGAAACCAAAGTATAGTACTTATACAACTCACAAGGGAACAATGTATTTGTTGCTCTCCATGCGGTTTTCCTCGAAAATGAATTCCTAAATGCAGTGGTAAGTGGAAGAAAAGTAGAACTCGATGAAAATCAGAGTGATACTATTCCTGGCACTGACTCCCTTACGAAACATGAATAGTTCATCAGGGATAAAACTATACCACAATCTTCAAATACACAAGAACCACGTATGTCGGAGAGAGTCAGAAAATAACCTGGGAGGTATGGGTTTCTGATCTCACCTCATGTAGATATTAATCTTATTAAGGAAGATGGACGACTACATATGAGGAAGTGATACAAGGTATCGAATCCTTTTATGGCAAAGTGTCATGAAGTCCGAAATGGATTCCATGTATACCAACGAAGTTTCGATACTGGTTGATGTACCAGAAGGCATTGTGCCTATTGGTACTAAATGGGTCTTCAAGGAAGACAGACATGGATGTCAACATACAAATGTACGCAGCTAGGCTTGTACAGAAAGGGTATCATCAACGACATAGTGCCGACTATGACAAAACTTTTTCACTTGTTGCCATGATTAAATCCATCCGGATAATGCTTGCTATTGCTGTATATTTCATTTATGAAATTTGACAACTGGACTCCAAAACCGCTTTCCTTTACGGAAACCTTTTGGAGGATGTTTGTATGCAACATCCTGACGGTTTTATCGTGCCAAAACTTGCAAATACGGCTTGCAAATTAAATCGATCCATTTATTGATTGAAGCAAGCATTGCGTTCTTGGAACCCATGTTTTGATGTAATCATAATGGTATATGATTTAATTTAAAACGAAGATGATTCTTGTGTATATAAGAGGGTTAGTGGGAGCGCACTGACATTCATTGTCCTTATATTGATGATGTATGCTTCTCGGAAATAACATTCCCATACTATAATCGGTGAAAGCCTGGCTTTCATAAAATTCTCCATGAAAAACCTGGGAGAAGCAGGCTTTATTCTAGGAATAAAGATCTACTGGGATAGATCTAGAAAGCTGCTGACACTCTCCCAAAGCTGGTACGTTATGAAATGTACACAACCTGATGTCTCATATTCTTTGAGCATATGTAGACGCAATCAGGCCAATCCAGGTGATAGTCACTGGATTGAAGTAAAGAACATCCTTCAGTATCTTGGATTCACTAAGGATGCTTTCTGATATTATGGAGAATGAGAACTTGAGGTAACTGGGTTCACCACTGTAAGTTTCCAAACCGATAAAGACGATTGTAAGTCGTAATAAGGGTACACATTTTTTTTGAATAACAGAACAATGAGCTGGAAATATTTCAAGCAAGATATTGTTGCCGATTAAACAATAAAAGCAGAATATTACTGCATCTGAGGCAGCAAAATAAGTATTTTGGATCTATAAATTCCTAATTGGATTAGGAGTAGTTCTGTTAGCAGCTGAGCTAGGCTACAGCGCAGGCTAAATAAATGCGGTCTCATCAATGATCCAAGTATGTACTTCAACTGTTTCATCTGAATTATTAGATCATACATCGTGGCGATGTGATGATCGAATAAATCGCATCAGATGATAACCTTGCAAATCCGCTGACGAAAGCGATATCTCAACATTAGTTTGAGCGACTCGTACATAGTTCAGGAGTTAGACACTTGAGTGATTGGCTATAGGACAAGTGGGAGATTGTTGGATAATTATGACCCATAGCATCACTATTTTGTAAAGAACATGGTGTTCTTGTACAAAATTAACTATGTGACAAATGAAATTACTCTTTTATCATTTGTAATTGGATTACCTGGATATATAAATGATAAAAGTCCATATGATTAGTACAAGATTAATAAGATATGAGATAGTATTAATCCACTAAGGTTTAATCATTAAATATCCCTAGTCGTAGTATTATCGAGTCTGGACATCGATAATGAGGAATATGCTAGTATTGCACTTATGCGCGTTATGGAAGCTTAACGGCATAGTTTTCATATATTTAAGTATTGGATACTTATGCATGTGTGATAGGTTCTGTTTGCCGATGGTACGGGAACAGCTTCACTCTGGATAGACCCCTCGGAGTCTCATTGGTAGTATGACTATGTGTCTATGGGAATCCGAATCAGGGTAGGTGTATATGGTCTTAACGTGAGACTTGCATCGCTAATACTTGCGACAATCAGTATACTTTGGTTTTGGTCGCCCGAGGCTTTAACACGTTCTGTATACGCCTCTTCTGGGTATACTTGTTGTGGATAATATGACCCATAGCGTCACTATTTGTACAGATCACGGTGTTGTTGTACAAAATTAACTATGTGACAAAGGAAATTGCACTCTTATCATTTGTGATTAGATCACCTTAGATGTATAAATGATTAGAGGTCCCTATGATTTATTCCTGGACGGAGAATGATATGAGACAGTATCAGTCCACGAAGGATTAATCATTAAATATCCCTAGCCGGAGTATTATCGAGACAGGACATCGATAATGCGGAATAGGCTAGTATTGCACTTGTGCGCGTTGTGAGGCACAACGGCATAGTTCTCATATATTAAGTATTGGATACTTATGCAAGTGCGATAGGAGGTTGTGTTTCACCGATGGTACGGGAAACAGCTTCGCTCTGGATAGACCCCTCGGAATCCCATTGGTATTATGACTATGTGTCTATGGGAGTCCGACATCAGGGTAGGTGTATTTTGGTCTTAACCTGAGACTGCACCGCTAATACTTACGACAATCAATATACTTTAGTTGAGGTTGTCTAGGACTCTAACCGGTTCTGTGTACGCCAACTGCTGGGTATATTGAGAATCGTAGAGTATTGGGTGTGATGTCAAGACGGAAGTATCACTTCAGTCATAGTGGAGATGATGTCACGCAGGATACGGTATTAGTGCTCTTAAGTGTTGCGCAACCATCGGGATATTATGACTAGGTCATGTATATCCGATTATAGAGACTAGTTACCAGACATCCGACATGTGCTTCGGACGGGGCAGACACTTATCCAGCCCCAGCCCTAGCACATGACTATCCGATACTGGGCCGAGATATATGAACACAATACTTGGTATACTACGCTTGATACAGATCTTAAATATTCTTAGATGGATATGACCGGAGAATTGGGTAGACTTCGTGCTTTGCTAGAAGCCGATCGTGTCTCGTAAATCGGTAGAACGTAGTACTTGGTACGTATGTGATTCGGATAGTCCGACGACCGATTTGACTGCCAAAATATCTGGGGATCTCATGGGTCGCTTCCCAAAGATTCACCGATGACGTATGACTCGCACTTTTATTAATCTGGGATTAATGTGATGAGAGAGAAAATTAATCTGGGATTAATTGCGGAGATATTTTATCTGGGATAAAATATCAATTTAAAAAGAGAGAGAATGATTAATTGGAATTAATCGAGGAATTAATATATTGGATATATTAAACGAAATTGGATTTCGACGCGGAATTAAAATTAGATTTAATTCGGGCGAGCGAATTAATTTAGAATTAATTCGTTAGCGACGTGAATAGTGATTTCGCTAGGCGTAATCATTTTATTACGACGCGACGGAAAATTCGTTAATTTAGAATTAGCGAAACCGAGCCCGACAATATTTACGAGCGCATTCGCATTTCGAATTCGAGCGCGG